>JAXGGA010001680.1:0-144014 GCA_038373865.1 Uloborus plumipes
TAGACCATCAATTGCTCCTTCAAAAAAAGAAGAAAAAAAAACACGGTGAACAGTAATAAAGGGAAATATACATATTTACAAAAGTAGACCATCAATTGTTCCTTTAAATTCAAAAAAAAAAAAGCACGCTGAACAACAATAAAGAAAATGTACATATGTACAATTACGTTGTAAAAATTGCACTGATCAATCCAAAAAAAATAGATAATCAATTGCTCTCTTAAGTTCAGAAAAAAAATACAGATGTACAGTTACGTTGTAAAAATTCACTGATCAATTCAAAAAAGTAGACTGTCAACTGCTCCTTTAAATTAAAAAAAAAACTGTGAACAATAATAAAGAAAAAATTACATTTGAACAATTACGCTGCAAAAATGCACTGATCAATTACTTTTTGGCTATCTGAAATCAATTTGAATATTATATTTGGCGCTAAATGTACACCATTCCGTAAGGCATTAAAATAATTTCAACATTGCAGTATATCATAGCAAATAGTATGGACATGAAAACGAACTATTGAATGGATGTTTGGCGAGAAAATATAGTAACATACTTTGATTGAAAACAGCAATAGGTATAAAGAACAAAATAGTGCTCGTCTGGAAAATAATGCATGACATCTAAGCCTCTACAAATCTAAAGGATTTCCGAAATATGAAACTGAATCTCATTTGTTTTTAAAAAAGATTAATCTGTTAATCAAATACCTTTTTTATCTTATCCTTTATACTTGAGATAGTTATTGGGAAAACTTCCATTATTGAGGGCTCTTGGCGCGATTTAAACGATCGCCAAATTTACGGTAGTAAGCAATTCCAACTATCTGCCAGAGAGTTGAGTTGATACACTAAATACTCGATTAGATTGATGAAAGCCTTCGAAAATGGAGTTTTAAATTGAAATTACAAAGACAGAATCAGGTCTAAAATTGAAATAAAAAAATAACTACCCATCGGATTTTGTTGAAACTGGTCTCTAAACCTTCCCAGTACCAAAAAGAACAAACGGTGAAAGTTTTTGCCAAATCTCCCTGGTAGTTTCTGAGATCTTAGGGAACACACACACACACACACACACCAACATTCATTTTTATATATATAGATATAGAAGAAAGTATTGGTTTCGTGAAAATTTTCGACTGTCGAATTTTGACGGATTTGCACGTTTTGAGGTGTGCTGAGTCCATTTCGACCATTTTTGGAAAATGTCTGTCTGTCTGTGTGTGAGTCTGTATGTGTGTGACCAGTTTTTGTGGCCGCGCTAGAGCAAAAACTACTGAATGAAATCGAACAAAAATTTTTGCACATATGTACCACCATGTGAACTGGTGCACCTGACTTTTTTTAGCGAATTCCTCCAAGGGGGGTGGAGCAATCGCACGTGTTCTGCGCGGGGGTGATTGCTATATCTCAGGAAGTAACCGGCGGAATCAAACGAAAATTGGTCCATAGGTAGACCCTACTGAGTACAGGTGCTGATTCAATTTGTTTGTCAATATCTTGAAGGGGGGTGGAGCAATCGCACGTGTTCTGCGCGGGGGTGACTGCTATATCTCAGGAAGTAACCGGCGGAATCAAACGAAAATTGGTCCATAGGTAGACCCTATTGAGTACAGGTGCTGATTCAATTTGTGTGTCAATATCTCAAAGGGGGTGGAGCAATCAAAAGTGCTTATTTTGTCATTGCACCTACTGTATCTCGGGAAATATTGCTGCGATTTGAATGAAATTTGGAATAACACTAACCCAATATGGAAGCAAGCATCGATTAAATTTTGGCGCCAATCGCTCCAGGGGGAGGGTGGGGTGATTTTTGCGCTTAGTCAACAATGCGAAAAATTAATTCATTAAAAAATCGCTTTCACGCTATTTAATTATCAAAACAGCTGAAAACTTGATGATTTGAAATTTTTAACTGTTGCCAATTTCTTTTTACTAACAAATAAAATGTTTGCAATTAATCTAAACAAGGCTTTTGCAATGATTTCCAATTTCGCTCATTGATTCTGCATTTGCAGGGTTATTACGATAATTGGGAAATTGAAGCTGTCTCCAACTACTCGGGCGAGTACGTATTTTATTTTGTAACCGGAATTCATAAGATAGATATAGAAGAAAGTTTCGTGACGGCCACGACAGCTAGTTTTCTATCTGGAGCAAGAACATGGCTGCCGAATGGGATCCAAATGCGAAATTCTAGCTGAGTAGTGACCAAAAAAAATTGCCATTTTGAGTATGCTCCTCCAAAGCATATGTTCACCAGGCCATGCCACTGCTATCTACCGAGATCTTTTTCACCACTGTATCCCGTATCCCCACCACAGCTAACAAAGTGCCCTCTCCAAATATGTTAATACAGCGGAGAATGTAGAACTTTTAAACTTTCATTGATCGTTTGCTCCAAAAAATAAATACTTTGTTTCTGAAACATAATGAGGAGGGATAGGATACATTTTCAAATCCTCTGCTGCAACGAAAACCTCAGATTGTGAACTAAAACGAATAAGAGAGAGAGAGAGGGGTGGGGGAAAGACTTTTTCACTAATCTAAACTTTTTTTATATCCCATAATTGAAGAAAGTAATAAAAGCAATGCGAAAAATTGCAAATAATCTTGTTTCCTACATAAAAATTAATTTTCTGATAGCTGCGTTTTGAGTATAAAGTTACTCATTGTTAAATTTCTTATGTACAAGACACATTTCGAAAAGTACATTATCCTGATTCTATCAACCCCTCTTTTTTCACATAGAAAAAAACCACTTCTAAGAGACCAAGTTCAGAAGGTCGTGGCACCGCTAGACGACAGTCAGGAGCTGACAGACGACCTTCAGGAGCTGACAGACGCCCCTCGGGAGCTGATAAACGACAGTCAGGAGCTGAAAGACGACCTTCAGGAGCTGACAGACGACCTTCTGGAACTGACAAACGATCTTCAGGAACTGACAGACGCCCCTCAAGAGATGATAAACGACCCTCAGGAGCTGAAAGACGAACTTCAGGGGCTGAAAGGGGACTAGATGATAATTTCGATGCCTTTGCTGATCTCGAAGGCAGCAAAAAAGGCGACGGCATTACCGTCAAAGGCGTGACTACGTGGTTCGAACAGGCAGGAATTAGTGGGAAAGATGCGCAAGTGAGCTCATCAGATGTTAATAAATACTTCGAGAAAATTGCTATGTAAGTAGCAGTATACCTCCCTTTATTCCATCTGCTTGCAATTGAATTTTCGCCTTTATGTGTATATATTTTTTAATTCGTTCTTTTGTGTAGTTTCAGAACTTCCATTTATAAAAAGATAAATACAATTTGTAAAAAATTTGGAACGCGTTGTCGAAATATATTTTAGACGGTTTAGTGAACAATTTGTGACGTTTTGTAGAATAATATTTTTTTGGGATTATTTTAGTTTCGAAACATTTTTTTTAGTCTAACCCATATCGGTTTTAACCAGTAAAAACAAACCAACCTTTAACACAATGTAAGTACTAGGTAAATACACTGAAATTTGCCAATTTAAACGCTTTAAGGCCAAAAACTGAAGTTAATTTTTATGTATTTTTCGTCCGATTGAAGAATCAAATAAAAGTTCCAGTTAATGTATTGGACCTTCTTTTTGAAATCAGAGTTTAAAATTTGGAGGACGGCATACGTATTCACAATCAAACACAGCTAAATTGGAAGTGTACTTCAAATGAAAAGGTACTAATCACACACATCGGTGAAAAACAAACCAATTGAACTTTGATCATGCCTCTTTAGGACTTCAATAATATACTATTCGGCGTGGTTGTGCGCATTGTGTAGGTACCGCACATGATGCAGAAGCGCAACAGGTAGTTGTTAAGACCCCTATAGGTGCTTTAGCAGTTATGTGCTCCGTCAAATTGATGCGTCAGAGAATGTGAGGTTATTTTGCCGCTCACATGTTGAATTGTCAACGGAGCAATTAGATTTTATCTGATTTTCTCTCACTACATTATCCTAAAACGACATGGCAAAATCCCTATTGGTTTGGTTTTTGATATAAGATATATTTACATATTTTTAATTTACAGGGGAAAACCAACATTACCAACTGCTAAATTTGATGAGTTTTTAGACGCATTAGCAAAAGGAAAAAATGTAAAGAAAGAAGAACTAATTTCAAAACTTTCTTCCGCTCAAGTGGTAAGGAATCTTTCAAAGTTTTTTTACAGCTCTTTATTTTAATGTATTGAGGTCGTTTTATATTATTTATTTAGACAAGCAATTTAACTGGAACGTAGCACTGTTGAGCAGACAGAAACAACTTATATTTTATACACGATGCAGTCCAATCTCTTGTCTTCCCAAACTCTTCTTGGGTCAGACTGCTGCTTGACTGAACCAACTTTTCGTCATACACGCCGCCTCTTCGCAAAGGGACGGCCCTGCATGACGAAAAGATGGTCTTAGATAAACGAATAAACTAGGCATTGATATGGTCTTCCTTTGGTAAACAGATCCTTGATTCTGGAGGAGTTCATTTATGTTTGGGTTTCAAGAGGAAATATAAGTAGATAGATGCTAAATCAAAAATCGCTATCATCATTGGAAACAAGCTTTTCTCCCCTTATTTCAGCAAGTGGAATTGTTTAAAAAGTTAGTTTTAAGCGTTTTCGACGCTTTCATCCTTTGAAAAATTGGAATTTTCTCATGTCACCCTAGTTCACTTTCACTTCCTGTTACGTAGCAAAGGAAGTATTGTAATCGCAAAAAAATTTTCACTCAAATTTCGGTCCAAACATTTTTTTTTTCTTACGTCCCAAAGAATGTTGAGTTGTTTTTTCGACTCGTCAGCATGTGCATACGCACATATGAACATATAAACAACCGAAATATTCATTTCTACCTTCCTTGAGTTATTTATCACGAGTTTTCTTGTCTGATTTTTAGCCTGATGTTAAAAGAACAACCACTTCTAAAAGACCAAGTTCAGAAGTTCGTGACGCTGCTAGACGTCCTTCAGAGTCTGCAAGGATGCTAGAAGCTAACTTCGATGCCTTTTCTGATCTCGATGGTGGGAAAAAAGGAGACGGCATTACAGTTAAAGGTGTGAACATGTGGTTTGAACAAGTCGGACTTGTTGGAAAAGACGCGCCAGCAAACTCATCTGATGTCACCAAATACTTCGAGAAAATTTCTCTGTGAGTATTTATTTTCCTTTCGGCTTATATCGGCCTACATCAAATTCGTCTGCCTTTTTTTACTCTTTTATTTAGTCTCTTTATGCATTTGAGTTCTTTTTTGTCAGTTTCTTTGAAAAAGTAAAATGATATCTGTAAAAATTTAGAATTTTAGATAAAAATATAATGCGTTCCTATTCATAAAAAAGTTCTTAATTTTCGGACCTTAAAAATGGCTATTAATTCAGTCTATTAAGAGAAAAGATCTGTGGACAGTTTAAGAAAATATTAAATGGGCTGCTCTAAGTTCCATCTTTTTTTTACTTAAGATGGAAAAATTATACATTGAAATATATCTGGTGTATGAGTATTGTAGCATACAACATATTCTCAGTAAGTATAAGATTTTAGCATTGTTTCATACAATAAGGACGTGTGGATTAATTTTAAACCATACTGGAACCAAACCTGGGACTTAAGCACCGAAGACAAGTATTACCACTCCGTCATTGAGGAATATGTTCCACAAACTGAGCTATAGTTGCTTCATACATCTAAACCCCAATTAAATATTTTTAACGGAGTTTAAATTGTCATATTTTCTTACTTTTATGTAATTTCAACTGCATTTCCTTAAATAAATAGTACTGATTCAATGAGATATTTTCTGCAACGTGAGTTACTTTCGCAGAGATATCATATACAATATTTTCAAAATGAAAGAAGTAGCTCAAATGAGCGAGTTTAATGAACGGGTCAAATCAATGAACGGTCCTCTGATGAACGGATCATTAAAAAGAACACTATTGCTATCTTTTAAAGTATAGAATACCCTTTGCCCTTATTCTGGAAACTTAAACGGAACCTAATTACTTATACATGTGTTTCTCTCAACTTAATTTACTTAAAACTCTAAGAAGTTCACGTCTTTTTTATTTCACCCTTTTCTACTTTAATTTTCTACTTTTGGTCTGTGTTTACACCTTCAACCTTAATTCAGCTAAGTTCAGCACATCTACCCTCATTCTCTGAAAACTGAATAAAAGCAAATGAAGAAGAACATAAAAATCTGTTTAGATATTGAAGCCAACTTTTGAAATCAGAGCTCATAATTGGGTGGACGACATATTATATAATTAGTGCAAAAGATAAGAAAAGTAATATTTTTTTGTGTAAGATGTTTTTATAGTTTTTTCGAAATTCGTAGGGGAAAACCAGCATTACCAGCTGCTAAGTTTCAAGATTTTCTAGATGCATTAGCTAAAGGAAAAAGTATGAAGAAAGAAGATCTAATTTCAAAGTTAATTTCGGTTCAAGTGGTAAGTTGGGTATATTTCGAAGCAGGCTTGGAGTCAATTACGAGAAAATGTAATCGATTACGATTATGATTACGAGCAGGGGTGCCTTCCCCCCCCCAAGCTCAATGGCATAAATTCCCCCTAAAATTTTTCACAACCCTATTGTGCTTTTTATTTTATATATATATATATATATATATATATATATATATATATATATATATATTAACATAAACAAAGTAGTTGAAGAATCAAATGGAACAGAAAAATAAACTTCACCACACAGGTCAAAAGTATATATATATATATATATAAATTACAATTTCAAGTTCCATTCTACATGTAATAAACATTTAATTATAAAATTCTTAAAAATGAAATTCTTAAGGTAGTAAGTATAGTATTGTAACTTGGGTTCAGAAAATCGAAAATTTTTTTTTGCCTAATTTGAAAGTACAATGTCTTGAGAATATACTATGAAAATTTCAGACAGAAATTCGAAATATTTCGGGAGTTAGAAGGGTCTCCTAGAGCGCCTCGGAGACCAACCTTTAAGGTAGTAGTCTGGTAACTTGAGTTCAAAAACTCGATTTTTTCTTTTTTCTTTTGCCTAATTTGAAAGTACAATGTCTTGAGAATATACTGTGAAAATTTCAGACAGAAATTCGAAATATTTCGGGAGTTAGAATGAGTTTCCTAAAGCGCCTCGGAGTTTGTTGTTGAACTTTAAACGCGTTTTTCCAAAACAGTTTTTCTGGTTGGCCCGGGTCCTAACCTTTTTTCTACTGAACCGATTGCTTTCAAATTTTAACAGGCTGTTCTACACATTTGTAGTTCTCGTCGGAACTAAAGAAAATTTTTTTCAACCCTAACTTTTTATTTTACAGCCCTTTCTTTGCTAAAATAAAAGGACTTTTTTTTTAAAGTCCGCCATTTTGTTATTTACCCTTGAAATTTAACTTCAGTAGTTCCGACCAGAATGACATGTCTATAGATTAAGAATAATCAAGAATATTTGATTTCAGATAACATCAAGAGCCAAAATCCCCCGGGCCACCCACGTGCATTTTTTTTTTGAAGTTCCAACTTCGAGGGACAATAATAATAGTAATAAACTATTAAATTTTTTAAAATAATTTTTTTTTATATTTTCAATATGTAAATAAAAACACTCTTAATATTCAAGATAATTCATTTTTATTTTCCTATAAAAAACTACCCTCCAAAGAAGTCATGAAAATAGGCAATAAGTTACCAGACTACTACCTTAAAGGAAATTTTTATAAAATTCTCAAGTGATATTTAATATTTTTAAAACATAAAACGTGTTTTAAAAATCTATAAATACACACCTTTTTCTTCTTTCATACACTTGTTGATTAAAAATAATATGAGCATTAAAATATAAAGCATAAACTAAGATTAAATTATGTGTCAAATTATTTTGAAAAAAAAGTCAGATTACACGATTACAAGGCTAAATTATGATTATTGAAGGAAATACTACAAATACGATTACACAAGAAATACTTAATTAAAATTACGATTACACGACTACGAGTGTCCCATTTCCAAATTATGATTATGATTATGATTACGATTACAAAAAAAGGTAATCGATTACGCGGATTATGATTACATAATCGGCGATTACTCCAAGCCTGTTTGAAGTTCATTGTAGCTCTTCAGTTAATTATTTTAATGTTCTACCGTATTATTCATTCACATTTGTTGCGGCATCATGTCATTGCTAGTTAGAAAAAACCCCATCATCTGGAACAATGACGTTACCCCTTTGCGCCTAAATTATTTTTAAATGAAACTTTTTGAAACTCTTTTTTAATTACATTTTATGCTTCAACAAGAAGTTCTGTCAAGAACTAAACGAGCCTACTTTCCCGTACATCGACATCGGCATTCTAGCATCTGATCATTATTCTCTTGATTATCTAAGACTAAAAATTATATCAAACATACCTTTTTAGCACTTGAAGCTGATTTCTAAAAGCAAAATATACCCCTCTCATCAGATGAAATAGACACATAAAAAGTAAATAAATGAATAAATAAAGCTTTGTCGCACCTTTTAAAGAATGTAACTGTTACAGTTCTTCCGTAGAAAAATTCCTCAATTGTTTTCAAAAAAAAAATTAAAAGTACAAAGTACATCAAAACACATTTTATCAAAGAAAGAAAAAAAATAAAGAAAAAAAAAGAAAAAAAAACTCGTCCGTTGATAAAATGTCTCGAATTTCACTTTTAATCCGTTGCCAGTTGTTAAATATAAATAAAGAATAAAATGCCCTCGTGAATGAAACATTTTTGTTGCAAAAAAAATCGTCTGCCAAAAATAATAATAATAATAATAAATTCAATAAAACAAATGAATAAATAAACAAAAAATCGTCTGCACAGTCAGTCATTTTTTTTTCGGACTGTTTACTCAAAAGTTATTAGGGGTGACAGCTTGCTTGAGCGGTTCAATGTTGAACGAAAAATTGTTCAAATCGGAAATGTAAATACGGGAATGAAGTATCCTTGAAAAGTTCTTTCCAACAAAAAAAAGTTTGTTCAAATCGGACTGTTCATTAAAAAGTTAGTATCGCGGGACCGGTTATTTGAACGGCTCAAAGTTGAACCAAAAATTGTTCAAATCAAAAAATCAAATATGGGAATGAGCTGTACTCGCCGAGATCTTTCCAACAAAAAAAAGTTTGTCCAAATCGGAATGTTCATTCAAAAGTTATTAGGGGGGGACAGACAGACCGACCGACCGACCGACAGACAGACACACAAATTCCCCATCTCAATACCCTACTTTCAAATTTTTAATTTTTCGATATTTATTTCATTTTTTTGTTTCTTTTTGACTTTTTTTTTACTTGGCGATATTTTTTGGGCTTGGCGATATTTTTTGGACTTGGCGATATTTTTTGGACTTGGCGACATTTTTTAGATGCATTAAGCCAACTTTAATGCTTTTTTCGTCTCTTTTATTTTTAACGGGAAAGTAGGCTAAAAATAGAGTAAAGATAAAGTTTCATTCACTGACAGTATTTCGTAGTAGAAATAATAAATGATCTATAAATAGATAGCTGTGCGTTTCTGTCAGTAAAAAAGTTGGTAACTTCCCTCTAATCTTATCTTTGAAGATACCAATTTTGTAATTAAGAATAAAGTTTTTGTATAATTAAAACCAGCTAAAAAAATAATACAGTCAAACCTGTCTATCTCGAATTTTACGGGACAGAAGAAAAATTCGAGATACGGAGGTTTCGAGATACAGAGGTTGTGATAAAATTACAAAAATAAGCAATTGGAACAAAGTCAAATGCTTAATAGCTTCTTTTGCATTGATATTGTTGAATATTTTACTGTACGACATGTTGCGAGTCCACGTTTTACTAATTGTGATGACTATATCTGCAGCAACTTAATGCATACCCTCAATTACGAATGAGCAAATATTTAGAAAAGTGCCAATTTGAAGTTGGAGTTTTCTGAAAAAAAAATTTTTTTGCAGAAAAAAACTAACATTGGATTTTAAGTCTAAATTGGATCTATATGCAAGAAAATAAAAGGGGGGAGGTCAAGGAAGTTATTTACCCCCTCCTTAGATTACTCACTTTTAAGCCGTTACAGATCTGATGAATGTTACAGATCTGATGTTAATATGAGTTACATATTTGAGTTTATGCTTTCAGTTTTCGTAAACATCCTCAAATATGATATCATTTTTTTGAATTTTTAACATAGAATCAAGATCATTACATTAAAATATATATATTAGGCTAAAAAATCAAATTTCATTATAAAAAAGCATTTCTTGGAAATAAAAATGAGCGATAAGGTTTTTAGATAAAATAAATTATGAGGTTACCAAATCCAAGCTAATAAAACATTTGTTTTGTTTTGAAACAACACACAGCTTCAACTTTTTCAACACACAACTCTGCTGCTTGCTTTGCTTTAATTAGTTGCAGGAAATTTAATTTCTTGATCAGAAATTCAAATTTAGCATGCTAGTTATTATCTAGTTATTTAGCGAAGTTATGAGAAATTGAAGCACCAAAAAATAAATAAATAAATAAATAAATGAATAAAATAATAATAATTAATTAATTTAACTTCTGCAGTGTCAATTTTTCTTATTTACTAACTTCTATTGTTAGGTCATACAAACCACAAATGAAGCAATTGTACTAAAACTCATTGCTTTTCATTTTTTAAGAGCAAAAATATTCAATATATATGGCTAAAACCTATGATTTTTGCTTTTTATAATTCTGAAACGTGTGAGTTAGTTCTGTAACACATTCGCTGTTTTTCAATGTTACCGCTCTGACTCTTACCGATCTGACAAACTGACAAAGTTTTTTTTTTTTTGTTATTTCCGAGTCAATCGCACTAAACCAAAATGAAACACGTGGTTTTTTCAATTGTAATAAAGGACTATACTTGTATATAAAATAATTTTTAAAATAATAAAAACTGCGAATTTTAGAGCGTGTTACCGATCTGATGACTCAAATGACACACATTTTATAAAATCACTTTAAAAAATCTTACCTACAATTTTAGATGCAGAAATGCAAATTTTTAATTACGATTCAATAAAACATCCCACCAGATACTCAGTATCACGTGGTATAGGTGCAGGAAATGATTTTGGGGGCCTAAACATAGATCGGAAGTTATTGTTACCACTCTGACGGCGGAACTTGGGACACGCTTATTTCGCATTCCCTAGAAAATCAGAAATCGATTAAAACAAAAATGAAGTAAAATATTAACAAAGGGGTCAAAATAGAATCGATTTTTGTGCAAGTGCATTTTTTTGCGAAGTTAGAAAGTGTGCATGACCTGTTTGCATGCTAAGCTTTGCTACTGGGGACAAGTTACCGATCTGATTTTTGATGTATAAAAACAATATTTTCTGAAGAAAAAAAATTTTTTTTTCTGATGTTATTACATGAAATGAAAGCAGAACCTTATCTTCTTTCTGGGGAAAATTATTTTTTTAACTAGTTATTGAAATACTAGGGAAAATTCGCTTGGGACTCAAATTGGCACTTTTCTAAATATTAGCTCGAATACAATCTTTGAATGATTGCAAAAGATGATTTTTGTCCCCAAGTTATACAATTGATAAAGGTGGCTGAAGATGAAATTCAAAAATGAGAGTCGTCGAAATTAGAGATATAGAGGTTTTCGGGAAAAATCATTCGAGATAAAAATGAGAAAAACATTATATTTTTATGCAGTAAAAGCAGGGATATTGAAAAATTTCGACATAGAGAGGTTTTCGACATAAGCAGGTTTGAGATAAACAGGATCGACTGTATACTTAAAAAAAAAAAAAAAAAAAATCCGCTGTACCTAGAATTAAAAACTGCCCTATGATCTGCAACATGACAAACATTAGACGTTATTTACTGGACTGAGAGGGAAAAAAAAAGGTTCAGAAGTCTTTTAGTTTATTCTGTGTAAGGAAACCAGCCAATAAGAATAAGAAAAGAAAAAAGATATTGTTTTCAGTGAGGGGTTTGAACACTGGGCGGGTTGAATTTCCCCGCATCATACACTGCAAAAAATGAACTGTTGTTTGATAGTATAGTATAGTGCCAGCCAAGGTTCCCATTTAAAAGCGTTAAATTTCACAGTAATAAACTGTAAAACTAGCAATTTTACAGTTTCGTACGGCAAAGTTAGGAATTTTACAGTTTATTGCCGTAAAATTTAGTTGTGGTATACTGTAAAAACAACAGTATAATACTGGCAACAGAGGTTTCAGTTTGAAAATGTAAAATGCACGGTAATAAACTGTAAAATTAGCAATTTTGCAGTTTGTCACTGTAAAATTAGCAATTTTACAGTTTAGTACTGTAAAAGTAGAAATTTTATAGTTTATTACTGTAAAATTAGCAATTTTTACAGTTTATTATTATAAAATTAGCTGTATTATACTGTAAAATCAACAGTCATTTTTCACAGTGAGGTAATTTAGCTGTCACAGGTGCATTTTATTAACCCAATAAAAAGCTTTAAATTGAAGCATTTCTTGAAACTTTTCATTATCAATGTGCAGAAAAAAAAAGTTTAAGAAAGTAAAGTTTAGCAAATAACTTTTCTTTCACATTAAGAAACCAACCACTTCGAAACGATCAAGTACGGAAACTCGTGCCGCTACTAGACGTCCCTCCGAAGTGAGAAAGATACTAGATGCAAATTTCGATGCCTATGCTGGTCTTGATGGTGGGAAAAAAAGCGGCGGTATTACTGTTAAGAGCGTGAATATATGGTTCGAGCAGGCAGGGATTACTGGGAAAGATGAGCCAGTGAAATCATCTGATGTCACAAAGTATTTCGACAAAATCGCAATGTAAGTATGTCTTTACCTCTCTTTTTTTTCTATCAACCAACATAATTTTCTACGCTTTTTTCATTTGCTCTCTTTAAGGTGTTTTCAGAATTTTTTGCAGGGTATTTATTCAGAAAATAAAATATTATTTGATAAAGTTTCGAATTTTAAGTATAAACAAAGTTTTGGTTTAGTGAAGTAGGTTTTTTTTTATGTTTTTATTTTTGTAGATTTTTTAATCCAACTCTTTTTTAACACTTTATCTCTTGTAATATAACAGCTCCGCTCTGTGTGGCAATTAGTTCGACGTAGGCTTATAGAAAAAATGAAATTACATGATTTTTCATTTTTGCTATTTTTATAAGGAATTAAAAAATGTAATACGTTTAACAATATTTCAAGAAATAATTGCAAAACAGATACGTATTTAAGAGATTTCCATCTTTACCTGTCTTTTGCGTCAAATTAGTTAGAAATAATTTTCTGTTACCCCAATCACAAGGACTTGAAAGTAAAAATCATACTTGGAGCAATTTCCAATTTATTAACAAGCCTTTGAGACCCGGTTACACAAAACTGCCCGATTCAGTTCCTTAAAAATAATGAGAAACAATCATATCAAATCCAATATTAAACAGGATTATAGTTGTAGGATATAAATATGAGGGATAAACTGAAAATGGAAACATACCACTTGATTTTGTAATAGGTAGGATCAGCGAGAACGTGCAAGCAGTAAAGTGTTTACTGAAATTACATTTGAATGTGTTTGTTTCTTGAAATTTAGGGGAAAACCTACTTTATCAGCTGAGAAGTTTCAAGAGTTTCTAACTACTCTGAGTGAAGCAAAAAATATGCAGAAAGAAAAACTGATGTCAAGTTTGACTTCATTTCAAATGGTAAGAGTTTTAAGCATTTAGTGTCTTTTTACGATATATAGGGGAATGTGGGGCAAAGTGAAATGGTAAAATATTTTCACATTTTCAGTGCCACCCTACCTAGAAAGTTTTAACTAAGTTCCTAAACATTTAGTTGATTCCAGTCAAAGAAATAGCTGTATGGATTAATGAAAAAGTAATAGAAGTTATTCTTAAAATTTGATACACGTATACTGGTTGTTTATCAAAATATTTCTTGTTATTATAAAATGATACAGTTCTTGTAATTATCATTAAAAAATTGTGATCAACTGTTGTCTGGTAAAGTACTTATTCAGTTCATATTAGGCATGCTTTGATTTTAAATGTTCAATGCAATCTTTCAAGTGCAAGCAGGGCAAACTGGGTGAGGCAAAGTGAAATAGTTCATTTCGTTTTTATTCGTTCATTTATTTAACCGCATACGTGTTTATTCATTTATTGATTCATTTACATTCTTTTACTTATTCACTTATTTATTCATTAGTTGACTTAATTATTTTCTATTATATTCCCTCATTTATTTACCTCATAAATTAATTATTCTTTATTTATTTATTTATTCATTTGTTTATTTTTTTCATTATTTCGTTTGTTTACACATTATTTTTATGAAAAATATTTTTTATCATCCAATAGAAAATGTTTTATAAGAAAATAAAAATCCCTTTTCCCATTTTTTTGATTTGAAAATTTTTTTATCTTTTTTTGGAGGGTACAAAAGGAGTACCAAAAATGACTAATAATATTTCAATGATAGTTGTATTGCAAAATACATTATCAATTCTTTATGTAGAATAATTTTCTGAACACATTTCCAACTCGTTAATTTTGAAACAATTAAGTTATTTTATGTACTTCACTTTGCCCCACATTCCCCTACCAGCGACATTTCCTGAAACTCAACTGCATTATTATTATTATCATTGAAACAAGTTAAAATTTCAATAAATTCAACTGTTCACATTTTAGAAAAATTTCAAATGTGATCAATTTTAAACATTTAAATTCTTCAGGAAGTATCATCTGATGGAAAACCACGTACAAGAGGTACTGTCAAGGGCGATTCAGATCTCGCCGGAGGGTTTGATGCAAACTTTGATGCTTTCGCCAAAATGGAGGGTAGTAAAGACGGAGGCATTTCCCTGAGGGGCATCATTAACTGGTTTGAAGCGGCCGATGTTACGGGCGAGGATATGCCAATTAATGAGTCTGATGTCACTAAATATTTTCATGAAATTGCTAAGTGAGTATGGTATACTAAATAATTAGTAAAATACCGAAACATGTTTACTAATTGTAAAATTTCACTACTCACATTCATCTACTTTGAGGACAGTCATTCCATGTCTGAGGTCCGAGCCCCCCCCCCCCCTCGACACTCTCCGATGTGGCTGAAATTTTTATTGGATATACTTATAACACTTACATGAAGCCATTTCAAGTTAAGCTCCATAAGTCATATCAGACAATATAAATTAGTTAGTATAGGCCTCTTTTTTCGCTTCGTGACTGAAATGACTAAATTGTCAAGTTTGTGCTTTCATTGCTTACGACCTAAGATCATTAGCAGGTTAACACTTGGTGGTCCTGACCACTTGTGCAACAAAAGCTCAGTGCATAGTAGATTTTTTAAAATTTGCTGCCAAAGTTGGTTAAAGATCGCATTTTAGCAAATTATGACCATACGTCATTAGCGTGTATCTGCTAAGAGATTGACTTTCAGAAGCGTATTCTTTTCTCGTTTGTCTGTTGTTAGTATGTCCGAAAGGTGTGCAAGAACTTTGCTCTGAAACTTTTCTACTTCAGCATCCTATAGCTGATATTTCAGTTCATTCGGATGATTCGATCATGATGTTGCATTTTTTGCAAACGGCGACATAGATATATTTTGGCAGTTTTTGGTGGATAATCCAAAACAAAGTCTATTGCATACTGACGTATTTTTATACAGCAGGATTCTGGGTCAAAACCTTTTGAAGGTAGTTTTAGCCAACGAGTGAGTACAAAAATAATCATATCTAACGAATGGGTTTTGCAGAAGTTAAAAATGTTCTGCTGCCATCACCGTCGTTGTGAAACGACTATTGAATTTCATTAGGAAAATGCACCAAAAGTCAAACGTTTCAATATTCTGACTATGTTTTGTGTTGAATTGAAACTAAGGAGGAAAAAAAAGAAGCTCTAATGTTTTTTTTTCACAACACAGAGGAAAGCCTACATTAAAGGCTGAAAGCTTTCAAGAGCTCATGAGTGTTTTAGCAAAAGAGAAGAAAGTGAAAAAAGAGGAATTGATGTCAAACCTATCTTCTGTTCAAATTGTAAGTTTGATATTATGTGTAGCTATCTCATTATTAATTTTGATGATATTATTGTACGGTTACTGTATCTTAATTTTGTGATTGAAGTTTAATATTTCGAGTTTGTATTTTGCAATGTAGCGTTCTTTCCATGTGTTTTAGCAGAGTCACTAATTTATTGTTTTAAAATCATTTTCAACGAACTGGAGGGGACCTTGGTCCTTTATAGGCTATTTAGGACCTGTTTCATAAAATGTTAAACTATATTTACTTGTAGAAAGTATGACAAAAATCGATTTGGGCAGGCAAATTTTCTTTAATTAGATTTTCTGTCGTAAATTTTACCCCATAAGGAATATATCTCCGCACTCTTCCTAAATTGGATCATTATTAAAAACAGCGGTATAATATAAGAACGATTCCTAAAATAGGGGAGAATTTGTATCCGCAAACATTCAAAATAATCTGAGAAGCTCTCTAGAACTTTTTAAACTTTAGAAATGTTTAATTTGTTAAAAAAACCCCACTTTTTAATTAAAGACGCTTTAAAACAACACTATGAAAACCTGACATTTCATTAGTATGGGGGTCCGCCGCAGCTACGCCTTTACAATGAATACATTTTTGAAGTAATAGAATCATATTTAAGACTAAAAACGTGCCATTCTTTGTTTTCATGAACTTTAAGACATTGTGTATCCAAAGATTTCATTAAAAAATAAATTATAATGCCTAGAAAAAGAGTTAAAGTTGCCCCTCATATTTTATTTTTAAAGTTTGTGCGTAGTTTAACAGCTGGGTAATTATTCACATTCCGTTATAAACAAGTAACGATTTAAAAAAACAAGTTTATCTGAGAAAAATAACGACCATTTTAGGTTAGTACATTGCAAAAAAAAAAAAAAAAATGATCAAGTACTGTGTAGTAATTTTCCCTTTAACATTTTCAGGAAACTTCTTCCGGCATGTCAAGTGTGTCCACTAAAGGAATGTCTACTCGTTACGCTACTAGTGGTCCCGTTTCTGGAGGTGGAATAGAAAATGCTTTCGGTTATTTCGCGAATATGGATGGAAGCCAAAAAGATGGCGGAATTTCGTTAGAGGGAATCAACAAATGGTTTCAGCAAGTTGGATTAATTGGCAAAGATTCGCCGATCACAGACAAAGATACAGCCAATGCTTTTGAAGCGATTTCGAAGTAAGGACCTATTTTTAATAAGCAATACACCGCCAGATCGTTTACTCCATCCATGAATTGCAGTTTCGCCATTATTATGCACTCATCAGCATCGAATAGGAATTAAACGAGGTAGTTGTACCGCATCAAGTGCGGTCGCTCGCTTGTGTTCTAATTTCACATTAGCTACCAGTTTTTTACTTCCTTTTACGTAGTAAAGGAAGTATTGTTATCGCGAAAAAAAAATTCACTCAAATTTGGGTCTAAATTTTGATTTTGCTCACCCCCGAATGAAAATTCCTTAGTTTTTTTGACCTGTCAGCACGTGCATATGTACCTACCAACATATAAGCAGCCGAAAAAAATTTTTCAACCACCCCCGAGTTAATTACGACGAGTTTTCGTGTGACGTCTGTATGTACGTGTGTGCGTATGTGGGTCGCATAACTCAAAAACTATATGCCGTAGAAGCTTCTAGCTTGGTATGTAGGCTCTGAGGATGGTCTAGTTGTGCACCTCCCCTTGTGGTTGCATTTGAATGTTCCCAAGGGGGTGTTTTACCCCTTTTTTGGGGAAAATCAGTGTTAATTTCAATGCAGAGGGAAAGATATGCATTGGCGCGACCACTTTCCGTTATGTCGCCAAGCTTTTGGTCGCCAAGTGTTTGACGCCAACTTGGCGACATATCGCCAAGTTGGCGACAAAATTGGCGATTTTTTTTTTTTTTTTGAATTTGGGTTCAATTTGGCGCAATTGGCGATATTCTGCGAAAAATTCACTGAATGATGTTAAAATCGGCGATATTTAGTAAATGAATCATTGTAAAACATTTGTTTTGCATTGTTTCGAAGCAAACTAGGGGTGTAAATGTTCGAATTGATATCTTGCTCACTCATAGCATAAATTTAACACTAAGGCATCTACAAAGAAATTTACACGGAAAAGGAAGTAGTGTGGGACCCATACCAGATTTTTAATAAGCAATACACCGCCAGATCGTTTACTCCATCCATGAATTGCAGCTTCGCCATTATTATGCACTCATCAGCATCGAATAGGAATTAAACGAGGTAGTTGTACCGCATCAAGTGCGGTCGCTCGCTTGTGTTCTAATTTCACATTAGCTACCAGTTTTTTACTTCCTTTTACGTAGTAAAGGAAGTATTGTTATCGCGAAAAAAAAATTCACTCAAATTTGGGTCTAAATTTTGATTTTGCTCACCCCCGAATGAATGTTGAGTAGTTTTTCGGCCTGTCAGCACGTGCGTATGTACCTACCAACATATAACCAGCCGAAAAATCATTTTCAACCACCCCCCGAGTTAATTACGACGATTTTCTCGTGACGTCTGTATGTACGTATGTGCGTATGTGTGTCGCATAACTCTAAAACTATATACCGTAGTATCTTCTCGTTTGGTATGTAGGCTCTGAGGGTGGTCTAGTTGCACACCTTCTCTTGTGGTTGCATTCAAAAGGTTCTCAAGGGGGTGTTTTACCCCCTTTTTGGGGTAAATCAGTGTTAATTTCAATGCAGCCACGTGATATGAATTGGCGCGAACCAATAGACGATATATCGCCAAACTTTTGGTCGCCAAGTGTTTGACGCCAACTTGGCGACAAATTTGGCGAAAAAATTATTTTTTGAATTTGGTTTAATTTGGCGCTATTGGCGATAATTAATTTGTGAAAAATCCACTTTATGATGTTAAAATCGGCGATATTTAGAAAATTAATCATTGCAAAACATTTTTTTGCAGTGTTTCGTTGCAAACTAGTGGTGTAAATATTTGAATTGTTATCTTGCTCGCTCCAAGCACTATTTTAACACTTAAGGCATCTACTAAGAAATTTATACGTAAAAGGAAGTAGTGTGGGGTCCATACTTTTTTTTTTCTTTTGGCTTTCTTTGCTCTATAAAAGAATTTTGCCTCCAGCTCGTTTAATTCCTATTCCATGCTGATGGGAGGCAAAATAAGCACGAAACTGCAGTCCATGGATGGAATAAACGAGCTGGCGGTGTATTGCTTGTTTCTGCCTAAGCCCCGGCTTAAGGGCCCTGTTCCACATTGGCGTAAAGCAGAAAAATAAAGCAGAAACGTAAAATGGATTAAACAGTGTTCCTATGGAAAGTACCCGGATTTTTGGTTTCTGCCTTCGGTTTCGGTTGCGTTTTCCGCTGATGTGGAGCAGGGCCCTAAGGGCGGTTACTTACTAATTAAGGTCTATTTTTAGTTTGTTTCAGTATAAGCAGTAGAACATATTTTGTAGTGCATTTTAGATGATCTGTTTCACCAAAGTGTTTTTTTTTTAAATACAGTGAAAGGAGAAAAATGGATTCTTTGCATCAGCTGCTGTATTTTAGATTAGAGAAATTTAACTTTGATTTCATATACTCAGAGAAAGCGAATAATAAAACCTTTCACCGTCACTAGTCCTGATAATTCAATTACAAAACAATTAGTAATCTCAGCTTATCAGGAGACAGCAAAAAAGCGCGATATAGCTGAAATGTGATATAGTCGAAGTCATGGAAATAGGGATTCAATCAAAGTACAAATTAGTGCTATGTTGCACCTGCAAAAAATATTAGTATTAGTAAATGTTATTTGGTCGAATTATTTAACAAAAGTAAACGATAAAATGAAAGTAAAAGTTTTTCTTTTAAAATTAAAAAAAAAAATCTGGTATGGACCCCACACTACTTCTTTTTACGTGTAATTTCTTAGTAGTTGCCTTAAGTGTTAAAAAAGTGCTTGGAGTGAGCAAGGTAACAGTTCAAATATTTACTCCCCTAATCTGCCACAAAACAATGCAAAAAATGTTTCGCAATGGTTCATTTTCTTCATATTGCTGATTTTAATATCATTCAGTGAATTTTTCGCAAAATATCGTCAATAGCGCCAAGTTGAACCCAAATTCAAAAAGTAATTTTTTCGCCAAATTTGTCGCCTACTTGGCGATATGTCGCCAAGTTGGCGTCAAACACTTGGCGACCAAAAGCTTGGCGACATATCGCCAAGTGGTAGCGCCAATTCATATCACTTGCGTCTGCATTGAAATTAACACTGATTTACCCCCAAAAAGGGGTAAAACACCCCCTTGGGAACCTTCGAATGCAACCACAAGGGGAGGTGCACAACTAGAACATCCTCAGAGCCTACATACCAAGCTAGAAGCTTCTATGGCATTTAGTTTTTGAGTTATGCGACCCACATACGCACATACGCACATACAGACGTCACGGGAAAACTCGTCGTAATTAACTCGGGGGTGGTTGAAAAGGATTTTTCGGCTGCTTATATGTTGGTAGGTACATATGCACGTGCTGATAGGTCGAAAAAACTACTGTACATTCATTCGGGGGTGAACAAAATCAAAATTTAGACTCAAATTTGAGTGTTTTTTTTTCGCGATCACAATACTTCCTTTACTACGTAAAAGGAAGTAACAAGTGCAACGGATTTTTATTGTTTTTATAGCCGAATAGGGATCAAAAGTTGCGGTTTAAGCTGCAATGAATTACACGTGTGGAAAATATTCTAGTTTTGTTTATTGATTAGAAATTGAAGAAAAAATACTTTTTGAGAAACTTTATTTATTTATTGTATTTTTTTTTATGTCAAATGTAAAGCAATATTATCTTTTAAATTTAATTTTTGGGAGACAAAAGGGAGATGAGCGATAGAGCGAGGAGTAACTGCACTTATTTATACTAAATATATGACTTATTTAGTTTGAAAAATTTAATATTTTTACGAGCTTTATTGTTGTATAAATTATTTTATTTCAATGGCAAAATAATTATAAGGTGGTTTTATTCATGACGTATCATTTTTGATAGAAATAAATCAAGTATTACCATGCAGCAATTTGAACCCTTCGTTAAAAGTATTGCTGAAAAGAAAAATATTCCCAAAGAGCAACTTTTATCATCTCTGGGAAGCATTCAAGTGTCTGGATCAAGAACAGTTGTAAGTAAAAATTTTATTTTTGAAAATTAAGAAATTATTTTGAATAATATGGTTTTGAAGTACTTCCCAAATTACTTCAAACATGAGGATTGCTACAGCTTGACTTGCAGACGTTTATTTTAAGAGTAGTTTTTTTTTTTTGCATAATTTTTTCTTGCTTTAAAATTTGCATGATGAAGCAACAAATAGCTCAAAGATAAATAAGTAGCATTTAACAAAATTTAATATTTTTTAAAAGTTAAGGCTACAGCCTGTTAAATGATGTGTATATGTGGTAATTGGCAATCTCTACAACCGGACGGACAAGAAACGGCGATTGAGTAATTTATAAATGAAAACAGTCCTACATCAATGTTTTAACCGAATATTTTCTTCATATTGGTACTGCATGTTGATCAAAAGAAGTGAGAAATGTACGAATTCGTGTCGATGTATCAATACCATCGATGCCTTAATTTCCTAACATCGATGTTTTGCCTTCGATGTCGTGCCCCTAGACGGAAATTTTTACTAAACATCATGCAGACTTGTCGAAATAATAATACTAATGACATGATAGAATACTTGTTAAAAATATATATTACTTTCAGAAATGCACACTTTTATAGAAATAGAAGTTACTAACATGAAGAGTAATACTGATATATTTGCATGTGTGTGACAACAGTTACAATGCTTTAGTCTAAAGTTTTCAATAGAGAAATATTTTTCATTCACTCTGCAGAAAACTGCTATTTTCCATTCACGTCACTTTAGGTATTTTAAAATGCTCGCTAGCTGTCAAGTTATATCTATCCTTCTTTTCAAACTTTTTTTTCCCCGTCTTGTACGATTTTTTTCTTTTTGAGCTCCGACAAATACTTTGGAAAAGTGCCCTGTTAAAACCTGGTTTCCTAGGAATGAAATCGTCGATCTCTGGCGAGGCGACGGTCGCCGCCTTCTGCGCATGCTCCTGAGCCGCAGATTGACGTCGCTTCACGCCACGCTCCAATCAAACTGGTTCTGATTCCAGCGTGCTGTCGCGCCCGGCGTCGGCGACGATTGTCGCGTTCTAGGAAACCAAGGTTTTAGGGCTTTTGCGTCAGAACATTCTAAACAATTAAAAATATACATAATTTGAGCGAGTCTTTTCCTTATCCACTGTATCTGTACCGGTAATTCTTCTAAGTCAAAAGAAGTCGGCGAATGACAGAACAAAAGTGATTAAAAATAAAAATGAAAAGGTAGAAAACATATTTCCGTTGAAATACTGATTTCCAACGTATCTGAAATTTTCATACTTTGTTAACCAATGCCGACATCACTATTTTTGTTTTGTTCTTTAGAAAACCACACCAGGAGCTTCTGATAGTTTCTCTAAAGGTGGTACTGCTTCTGGTGGTGGAATAGAAAACGCTTTCGGTTATTTTGCAAATATGGACGGAGGCCAAAAGGATGGTGGAATTTCATTAGAGGGTATTAACAAGTGGTTTCAGCAAGTTGGATTGATTGGTAAAGATTCACTAATCACAGATAAAGATACAGCCAATGCTTTTGAAGCTACTGCGAAGTAAGACTATGTGTACAAGTTTTTTTTAAGTATAAGTCATGAAAGTGGTTTCATAAGGCAATTTTGATGATTTTTTTCAAGAAACTGCTTTTTTAAATGCAATACGAATAATAAAAATGGAATGCTCTTTGAGTTGTACTGTATTTTAAATTACAGAAAATTTGCTTTAATCTTATATGGCATGATAGAACATGGTGAAACCTTTCACGCTTGATAATCCCTTCTGATAATTAAACTACTTAAATGACTATAAATTAACTCAACAGGTTTTACAAGTTTATCTAAAAAATGAATAAACTACTTTTACCTATATTACACGAAAGCAGGCATTCCTGTTCTCGAAAGATAAAGTCGGTACATACGTTTATTTGAGGGATATAAGTGCTATTTGCACTGTATATATTATACATGTTACAGCGCAGCGGTAGTGAGTTTAAAACCAACGTAAAATGCATTGGTAACATTTTGGGGTAACAGAGTCATTGACAGATTGATTTTTGAGTTCTACATTTTACAGGAAATCGTACAAAGTTTTCTGTAAACATGATGGCTGATATTTATTGAGGGATTTGGGTGGGAGAGGGGGGTAAGAAACCGAATTTTCTTATGTACCGTAAAGTCGGGTTACTTGGACCCTAAGGGGTTACTTGAGCCCATTACAGTAAAATGATAAAATCTAGGTTTGATACTTATTAGTTGAAGACTTGCACGTAGTTCCTCGTTTCTCCTCTAGGTAGAAGCACTCTGCAGTCTCTAATGCTAGTACCAAACCCAGGTTTTATCATTTTACTGTGGGCTCAAGTAACCTCCTTGTGGGTCCAAGTAACCCGACTTTACGGTAGATTATTAAGTGAAATCGCTTTGCATTGTGGCGATATTTTTTACGTATGTATTTGCACTTAATTGCCACAGTTATAACCTTTTTTTCGATGTCTATATATTTGAATGAACGGAGTAATTATGTATCATAAAGTAAAGTGACAAACGTCTAAAAATGTTTTTTGTTTTTCAAATATAATGATTTGTTCTTGTTGCATGCATGACCATGCACACATATATTACACACCAGTAGCAACGCATATGGATCAATGTCTTTTAATACAATATATATCTCAGAACAATGATACTTAATTTTATGATATTTAACGGTTCCTTACATTAAAATTGAAATCCAAAGTTAAAATTCAATATAAAATAAAAGTATTTACTTACAAATATCGAAATCGTGCATATGCATCAAGCAGTTGTATAAAGTATTTCACCGAAACGCTAAAATCAAATGTCAAAATAGTATTCTGTCGTTTTTTATAGAAACAAATCAAGCCTTACGATGCAGCAGTTCGAACCCTTCGTTAAAAATATCGCAGAAAAGAAAAATATTCCGAAAGAACAACTACTGTCATCTCTAGGGAGCATTCAAGTTTCTGGATCAAGAACAGTTGTAAGTAAAAGTAGCTTTTTTTTTTTTCAAAACTAAGAAATTGTTTCGAATGATGAGGTTTTGGATTACGTTCAGAAGCACTTTAAAGATAATCATTACTCTAGCTTGACTTGCAGACTTTTGTTACGTAGAAAAAATTACACGCAGAAAACTTATCACTAAACATTTGAAATATACAGGGTGATCCAAAAGTCAGGACGAACTTTAAAATTGAACTAGGTGACCCGTGCGGAATTCCGCAAAAAAAAAAAAAAAAAAAAAACCTCTAAACTTAAAATTTAATACGACAATTTTTATTGGCTTCATTTGCACAACATCGCCATCTACTGCCGTCATTCTGACAACTTTTCAAAGAAATCAAAGACACGTTCACTTTTACAACTACTACAAAAGTGATACCCTATATTAAAATCAAATACCCAAGGCTACTACTAAACTAAATACTAACGTTATCGCAAAATACCATAGTATTTTGAAACAATAAAAGTTACAATTAAGGTTTACCGAGCTAAGCCTTGGCTTGAAATGTCGCATTTAAAATTGAATTGAACAACAATGGTAACGATTTTAACAGTTGAGCAAAAAATTTAACTTTTTCAAACTTCAATCGCTTATAAGTCGCTTAAACGTGGATTTTCGAGATTCTCGTTACGCGGCGCTAGCGGAGAAACGTTCTAAAGAAAGCATTTTTTTTAATCTTTCGAATGAAATCAAAATGGAGACGATACGACAATTATTTCGCTAGATAGAGTCAATTTTGTGCCCAAAAATTGAAGTTCGAATAAAAAACGAACCGACACTTTTTAGAGGGTGGGTCTAATTTTCGTCAATAGCCCGCGGGATAAGCTTCAAAATCATAAATTTTCTTGCAATTTGATAAAGAAATGAGCGAGTTTCGACCGGGTATAGGATTCGGCTTAGAGAAATAATATATGGAGATAATTCCAAAACGAATAAAGATAAATGCTTGCAGTTTGCACTTACCGGATAGAAATTGAGCCGGGTTTTGCGTGGTTAAGAAAAAATAGTTCTATTGGTGGCCAACAGACGGCGCTGTCAGGTGTCTGAACTCTGGACAGCATTTTTATGCATATAAGCTTTGACTACCATTACCTGATACAGCAAGCACCGCAGCAGGTAAGCTTATATGCATAGAAATCTGCCCTGAGTTCTGTCTATGAGGGTTTCTTAACTCAGGACAGCATTTTTATGCATATAAGCTTCGACTACCATCACTAGCCCGCAGTTGCTCCTTTTTATATCGTCTGTTACTTTGCATAGCCTCAAATAAGACACCTGACAGCGCCGTCTGTTAGCCACCAATAGAGCTATTTTTTCATAACCGCACAAAAACTGGCTCAATTCCTATCCGTTTAGTGCAGACTGCATGCTTTTATCTTCCTTCGGTTTGGAATTATTCAATTTTAAAGTTCGTCCTGGATCATCCTGTACTTCCCAGCTTCAAAACGGACCAAGTAAACCGCAAAACTTGAGCTAGTATTTTTCACACCCAGCATACTTGTATCGGGCATTCTTCTGAGCCAAAAGAACGATAGTCGGGGAATGAATGGGCAGAAGTAATAAAATATTTAAATAAAATTGTAGAACATATATTCTCCTTGAAAGACTATGATTTCGAAAGTATCTGACATTTTAATATTTCGTTGATTAATGTTGACATTAATTAATACCTTTTTGTTTTTTAGAAAGCCCCATCAGGAGCTTCTGGTGGTTTCACTAAAGGAGATGTTGCTCCTGGTGATGTAACAGTTGTAAGTAAAAATAGTTTTTTTTTTTTTTTTTCAAGATTAAGAAATTATTTTGGATGATTAGATTTTTAACTACTCCTAAGTCACTTTAGCCCCTTAACGCATTTGCCCGCATCTGATACGGGCGAACGTTACCGGAAAATTTGCCCATGCCCGTGTCTCACACGTGCGCTCTTGAATTTTGCGTTATTTTATATCTAATGACCATTTGAGATCCGTGCACGTCAAAATGGATAGCATAGTTGAGATAGCAGTAAAGGAGATGAGAGGGGTAAAAAGATTAGGAAAGAAACTAGATGCTATTGTAGGAAGTGTAATGTTGGACTTTGTGCGATACGTGCAGTACTACGTTTCATGATATATCATACCAAACTATCTTTTTGATCGTTTGTATGCTTGTAAGCATGGCAGTTTGTACACAATTTGATTTTTTAAATTAGTTTTATATTTTATAAATATGTAATTAAATAATTATTTACACTTTGCTTGAAAAAATATGTATGTATTTTTAATATCTTTTATACCCCCTCCCCCCTTGCTTTCCGATCAACTTCCACCACTAAAATTGCACGAAAAAACTTATACTATAAAGCAGTGAGTAACCGCCCCTAAGCAAGGGCTAAGGCAGAAACATGCAATACACCGCCAACTCGGCTATTTCGATCCATGGACAGCTGTTTCGAGCTTATTCTGCTTTCATCAGCATGGAATACGAAAGTAGTCAAGTTGGAGGCAAAAATCCTCTTATAAAGTAAAGAGAGCCAAAAAAAAAAAAAAAAACTGGTAGCTAATGTGAAATTAGGATACCAGCGAGCGACCGCACTTGGTATGGTACAACTCGTAAATTTTTAATTAGGCAAAGCTCAAGGTATAAAGCAGTGAGTAACCGCCTCTAAGCAAGGGCTAAGGCAGAAACATGCAATACACCGCCAACTCGGTCATTTTCGATGTTTCTAATTTCACATTAGCTACCAGTTTTTTTGGCTCTCTTTGCTTTATAAGAGGATTTTTGCCTCCAACTCGACTACTTTCGTATTCCATTCTGATGAGAGCAGAATAAGCTCGAAACAGCTGTCCATGGATCGAAATGGCCGAGTTGGCGGTGTATTGCAACTTATACTATGCCTATGTATTAATTTTCTGTTAAAAAAAATGGATTATTTTTTTTACTATTTTTTCCGAAAAAACTCGTGCTTAAAGGGGTTAAACAAGACGATTACTCTAGCTGGCTTGCAGACTTTTGTTACGCAGAAATCTTTTCTAAAAGTAGAAAATAGATTTCCTAACTGCGAGACGGACCATGTAAAACAAAAAATTTGAGCGGGTATTTTTCCATCCAAAATATTTGTTTTGGCCATTCTTATGAGCCAAAAGAATGGTAGTTGGTTGGTTGCTTTAGGATTTTTGGCACAAGAGCCTGCATAGGCTATGGTAGTTGGTGAGGCAAAGAATGGTAGATGGTGAGGGAATAAGAAGTAATTAAAAAGGAATTTGAATATATATTTTTGTTAAAAACATATGATCTTGGACGTGCGTGAAATATTAATATTTCGCGTTCATAACCTTCAATTAATACTTTTTTTTTTTTGTTTTTTCAGAAAACCACATCAGGATCTTCTGGTGGTTTCTCTAAAGGTGGTCCCGTTTCTGGTGGTGGAATAGAAAACGCTTTCGGTTATTTCGCCACGATGGACGGAGGCCAAAAGGATGGTGGACTTTCGTTAGAGGGTATTAACAAATGGTTTCAGCAAGTTGGGTTGATGGGTAAAGATTCGCCGATCACAGATAAAGATACAGCCAACGCTTTTGAAGCGACTGCGAAGTAAGAATATATAAAAGAGTTGTTTTAAGTCTAAGCTATAGAAATGGTTTCAAAATGGGTTCAATATTTTTCAAATGAAATAAGAGCAAGAAAGAGTGGAGGGTTCTTTGAAGTAGTAACTATGTCACATTAGAGATAATTCACTTTGATCTCATACGGTGAGATAAAAATTGGGTAAAACCTTTTTTCTCGTGACTGGTTATGATTATTCAAATACTTAAATGACTATAAACTCTTACGTCATCATATTTTTACAAGCTCATTCAACAAATGGATGATATTTTTCTCATATCATACGAGAGGACACAATCCTGGCATTAAAATAGAAAAGTAACAATGCAGAAATTTATTCTAGTGCAACAGAAGAGACAATAGCAGCGTCCATTTTATATACAGTAGAGCACAGTGGCAATGATTCAAAGCCTATGTCAACTGTATTTTTTTAACCCCTTCAGACCTGGTGTCCGGTATACCGGACATCAACTTTGAACAGCTGCTAATCATTTAATAATTGACTTAATTACTTGATTTTTTTTGTAGTCGACAATTTGCAATCTGCTTGTTATTATCTGAGCAAAAATTTCTGCTTTTGGGATTGGCAACATTCCCAAAAATGGATTGAGAAACTGGAATTGGGTTGTTTTTCCAACCATGCACTCTCGCCGAAAAAAGTTGCTTTTTTTCTGAATTTTCTAAAATTGTATGATCTTTTATTTATCATTTCAAATGCTTATATTATGTTTGGTTATTGTTTGAAGAATATTTTACGACAAAGTTTGTGTGATATTTCATATATTTTTTTGCTGAAATATTAATTTCAAAATATGTATCTGGAAAATTGGACACGTCATAACTCTTTTAATTTTTTACTCACAAGCTTGAAATTTTGTTTGTGAGATGCTCTTAGCCATTGTACTTTGTGTACCAAATAAAAACATTTTTGGTTAACTATTTCATAATTCCGACTGAAGGGGTTAAATTTCGAGGCTTCAGAAAACCATTGACAAAATCAGTTTTGAACTCTGCATGAGAAAATTTTGCGATGTTTTTAAGAGCATGATGGTAGATATTTAATGGTTTATATATTTTTATTTATTGCATTTTCTTACCAGTTACGTTGTCTTTTTGCAATTTATTTGCAGAAGTGTAACACTTTTACGCATATAAGTATTTTATTCTAAGAATGTTAAACATTGGTTTTTTGTTTCCAGGTATTTGAATATATGGGTCTATTATGCATCACAATGTATTTTACGATTTTCTAAAAGCATGATGGTGAATATTTAAATGTCTTAACTGATTCCACTTTCTTATCCATATTATTATGTTCAATCCATTTACACGGGTGTATATTTACTTATAAATTTTAAATTTTAGCTCAGAATTTTAACTTTAGGTTTTCAATTTCTATGTATTTAAATATACAGATCCATTATGTATCATAATGTGAAGTAGCACTTTTCTGAAAGTTTTTTCTATTTAAAAGATAATGATTTGCAAATGTTGCGCGCTTAACCGTTCAGTCAAACTATCGACAGGAGTAAATCATTGTTTTTTTTTTTTTTTTTGAGTAAAAAAGTTTTTAAAACCTTGATACTTTCTTATAACACATAACGGCTTCTTATATTCATACTAAAGGCCAGTTAAAAATTCTGGAAATAAAGAGTGAACATATATGGAAAAAAGTCAGTGCCGTTCGAATGGATGGAGCAGTTGTTTAGAGTATATTACTAAACATACTAAAATCAAACCTCAAAATATTATTGTGAATTGTTATTTTTTATAGAAATAAATCAAGCATTACGATGCAGCAGTTTGAACCCTTCGTTGAAAGTCTCGCAGAAAAGAAAAATATGCCTAAAGAGCAATTACTGTCTTCCCTGGGAAGCATTCAAGTTTCTGGATCAAGAACAGTGGTAAGCTTTTTTTTTTTTTGCAAAATAATGCAGTACATCGAAGGAAACGGATTTCAATTATTTCGAAAAATACTTCAAACGTAAGGCTTCTTTTAGTTTTACTTGCAGATTTTTGTTTTAAGAACAATTAGTTTTCTGCCTCGAAATCTGATGAAGCAATTAAAAGCTTAGGTATGAATAAGTATCAGCTCGCAGAACTCAATGCTTTTGAATGAGATTAGTGAGGGTGGTGAAAGATGTAGAGATATGATACTTGTTAATTTTGTGATAAGGCAAAACTGCCATAGAATTATATACGCTGACTTAAACAACCAAAAGAAACTTCTGCGATATGGATTCAATGGATTTCGATCGTCCGGTTTATACTGAATGTGAATCAAAAGGAGCAAAAAATTATGTACAGTGATTACTATATTCTACATTTCCATTCAAGATTTAAAGAAAATGTAAGTTTGAACGCTGTGTCGAAGCTTCTATTGAACATCATCTATGGTAGGAGCGATCCTAACCTGGTAGCGTAGTAGTGCTATGATTACAATCTGCATAGCCTTCACAATGCTGCAAGGTACGGTTTGCCCCAACTATAACCACTCATTGCATGATAGAATGCATGACTTAATGTATGATTGTTGCTCACTTATAATATAATAGAATACTTGATTAACCATTACATTTTTTTTTACAAAATAAATTTATCTTTTGTAGCGTATGTTATATATACAGGGTGTTCTGTAACAAATTGTAGAAACTTTGAGGGGAGTTAGAGGGGATGATAACAAGCAAGAATCACCTAGGAACATAGGTTCGGAAACGCATAGTTGACGAGCTACATATTCACAAAGTTGTCTAATTGTGTCAGAATGGCTCGTTATTACGACGGTTTTTTATTATCATTTCGATGCGTTTTTTTTTTTTTTTTTTTTGAGCAACAGGCAGCAAAATTTTAACAACCGCTTTAACCTTTCTTAAAAATTAATATTGTTCAATGAGACACAAGATTGGGATCATCCGAAATGTTTATTGGTCAAAGACATTACACGTTTAATGTAAATAATGTTAGAAAATGTCATAAATTATGTTCAAAGTTTCCACCATTGTTAGCGATACATGCGTTACACCGTCGGACCATAGACTGGTGAACTCTTTCAAATACAGGGGGCATTTCCTTGGATATCTGCAGCAGCACAGCCGATTCTTGCAACTAGGTTCATTTCTCAATCCACAGGAGTTGCGTACTTAGCACTTTTCAAAGCACCTCAAAGAAAGAAATCGAGACTGTTTAAATCAGAAGAACGTGGTGGCCTGGGAACTGGTCCACCAGGACCAATCCATCGGTGACCAAACACACAATTCAGGTGTTCCCGAACATGTATTCCATAATGGGGAGGTGCCCCATCATGTTGAAACCACATATGGCGTCTGATATGTTGTGGCACAGAGTTAAGTAATGTTCGTAGAATCTCTTGCAGAAAGATGAGATATTGTTGAGATTTCAGTGGAGATGGCAACAAATAAGGTCCAATTAAGACGTCACCAACCGAACCAGCCCTAACATTTACTGAAAAACGATGTTGAGCAGCCTGTAATCTTACGCCATGGGGATTCTCATCAGCCCACAAATGAGCTTTCTGGGAGTTGAACATCCCATCTCGCGTAAAGTATGTTTCATCCGTCATTAAAACGCAGAATGAGAAATTTACATCTTGGCTACATTGATTGAGATACCAGTGTGCAAAACGTTCACGAATAGGATATTCTGCCGGGAGCAATAACTGTACGCGTTGTAGATGATATGGACGTAAGCGTACGCGTCGCAAAGCACGATGAACAGACGTCGTAGATCCTCCAGGAGCAGTAGCTACGGCTCATACGCTGGTACTCGGGTTTCTTCTAACGGTACGCAATACGTGTTCTTCCATTCTTAGACTATGACTATGTAGTGGCCTGCCGTGACCATATCTATGATTTCGTAGGGACCCATATCGACACAAATTGCGGTGCAAATTATTGAACATTCGATGGTTCGGTGTTTCTCTTTGAAAATACTTTCCCGATACAGCCTCTGAGCCGCTATTCCATTTCCGTTTGCCAAACCATAAATAAGGTGCATATCGGCAAGCTGGGGGTCAGTGAAACGTTCCATACTTCTCTGTGGGCGCTTGCAGCTAAAATGACTACTGAGAGAGAGCACGTGTGCTTCTGTGCTTCTGTGAACAACGCCACTTAGCGTCTAATGAAGGCATTCCTGACTGCGGATTGTTATGCAATTTTTATTGCTTGTGATGTCCCCTACCTCCCCTTAAATCCTTACTTCCCCTTGTCCCCTACAACCCTGGGGTGTCCCTTAAATATTGGGACAAAGTTGAAGGGTTGTTAGAGGGGATGATAATTTGAAGCAAATCGCATAGGAACATAGGGTCGCAAGGCGATTCTCAAGTACTACAGACACACAAAACCTGCAGTCACTAATTTAATATCCAACAAAGGTTTTGCTTAATATTAAATATTAAAGAAAGGTTAAAGCGGTTGTTGAAATTTTGCTGCCTGTTGCCCAACAAAATGCACCGAAAGGATAATAACCAACCGTCGTAATAACGAACCATTCTGACACAATTTGACAACTTTGTGAATATGTAGCTCGTCAACTAAGCGTTTCCGAACCTATGTTCCTAGGTGATTCTTGCTTGTTATTATCCCCTCTAACTCCCCTCAAAGTTTGTACAATTTGTTACGGAACACCCTGTATATATGCACTTCATTTAGAATGGAACAGGAATTGTTTACTAAACTACACAATTTCCAGAGTTAAATAGTTTCTCAATTCTTTTAATAAGAAAACATTTATTAAGATGGTTAGTTTCCAAGTTAGATAGGGTAAAAGCACCAGTAGTCGGCCATTTAAGACATCTTTTGTTGATTTTGGCTAACCTAGAGCTTTCAGCTATCAATGCAGTAACAAAAACAAGGTAAAACTTTAGAATGAACCTTTCTGATAGTGAATCACCTACTTATTTCAGAAATTAAAAAAAAATTATGTTAAAATTCAAGCTGTTGTCAACACTAGTAAATGCTCCAGTAGTCGGCCACAGAATCATCTTAGCTGAAAAATAAGCAAAATCGCAATCTTGGATGATGGGCACACCATTCAAAATGAAATGACTCATTACTAATTCAAAAAAAGGTACCCAAAACTTAACTGCCACTGATTGATGATTGAGGATAGGTACATGAATGCGTGAATGCGTCATATCTGATTTGGAATTAAAAATGTACTATTTATGAGGAGTTTTATGTCATTGTGGCCGACTACTGGAGACTGGCCGACTCACAGTGGAGTATTTGAGTGAAAATCCTGGCCAAAAGTCGAAAATTGAAAAGTTGTCCGATTTTTATGAAAATTTATTTTATAATAGTTGATTAACTGGTGCATCGATCGGCACCAGTTTTGGAAACTTGAGCCTCATACAACTGCTCATAGCCTCGGTCAAAGATGAAGTTTCCGTGATAATTTTCGCTTTTTTGTTACGTTTCAGCCTAATTATTACGTTTTAATGCAGATTTTTTTGTGGCGTTATAAATGAATGGAATAAAACCAAACCAGTTTTACTGGTTAGAGAACTGTCAGGGCCTTGTGTTAAATTTTGATTCGAAGTAAATAGTTTTATTTTTTGTCGTCAAAAAAAAATAAATAAATGCTTGGTGCGAGAAATTTTTAATGGCTTTTTCCCAAATTTAGAACTAGTGAAAGCTTTTTAAGTGGTTGCCGCGCTTTGTCGCGCTATTTTGAAAGTTGGAGCGTATTTGTGAAAGTCTCATGTGCTGATTTCTGCAAAAAAATGTTCCGCAAACAGTTGCCATTTTTTTATATGATTTTTTGAATAAAATGTATCATTTAATCATTTTGGACAAGTCTTGATATTAAAACGAATTTGGCAATGAAAATTCAATAAACTTGTAACTCGTGATTTCATTAGCATTATTGAATAGGTGGTGAATCAAAATAATAAAGCACAAAAAAAGCAATGAAATTTCAGACACGTGTTTCAGGGTTACGAGAAACTCCTTTATCAGTACATAAAGATGTGAGCTAAGAGTTGAGATTCAACGAAGTAATTTCAAAACGCTATTTTTATATTCATATTTTTTTGCATCGATTGTGCCATTGAAACATGTACATATTCATGCAATTTTATAACTGTTCGTGAGTTAGATTATTAATTTTTTTATGTACGCTAATCCGTCAATCAATTAAAATAGATTTTTCTCACTGCGAAGTTTTTTTTCCCTTTTAAATTAAGATAACTTGAAAATACATTTATATATCATGTTTTTCTTTCTTTATCATTGTAGAAAATTATGTGACGGGGGGCTATGGGGGGGGGGTGAGGTATTTTCCCGCTTATATATAATATGTTAGTAAATTTTTTTTCTAACGCATTTCCTATCGATATCATTGTTGCTTAAGACGTTTTACCTACTCACTGTGAAATAGAAATCATATTAAATTTGAGTCCTAAGTTTCTATTCGCAGAATTCTTAGTGGGAAACATCACAGTGCTATGTAAACTGTTTTGTACATAAAAATCGACTCAAGGAATGGGTACTATTCGCTTCCATATGAGTGTGTCCAAGCTTGAGCACATTTCACTACTAACGACATTGGTCCCCCTCACCAAGGCCCTGCATCTGCACTCTTGAAATCGGATATCTACGTCCGGTCAGAGATAGGGGGAGGAAGGAGAAGACCACTGAGAAAGAGAGGAACGTAACATTACGAACTACTATCATTGAAGAATCACACGCGTCATTTTTGAGCTCCTAAACCATGGAATACTTCAATGTTGAAAATGTCCACCAATATTTTTTAAATTATACGGAATCTACCAAATTTCAGAGGTAAATAGTGCTCATTATTGCGGGGTCATATTGTGCGTAGGCATATTGTGCATATTTTACTTAAAATACGTTCAAAATGCATACTTGCCTTTTCCTTCAAACTTTTGTTGTACTACATTAAGAAAAATTATATTTTCCAGAAATTTTAAAAGTTCATACTTTGATACAACATGAAAAGTTGTTACTTTACCTTTTTCTGGAGGAAGGGAAGGGGGAGGGGGACACATCAAATTACCACTATGGATGCCACCCGTGTTAGTTACAGTAGTCATAGTGTTTTTTTTTTTTTTTTCTTGTGCATGGTTAACTTAGTATTTTAACGATTATAACCTATCGATTAAGTACTAGAATTCAGAAAAGAAAAAAAAAAAAAAAAGGTTCAAATTTGTTTTGCACAGAACACTGGGCTATGTAAACAGCATTTTTTATTTCATAAACAAGTATTAATTACGGTGCATTCTTTCAAATGACAAGAAGTACATTGCATTAAATGCGCTTTCTTATTCCATTTTTGCTCTAAACTAGATTTTGGCAAGTAGCCAGCTGTTCCGGAAAGAACGTTCCTGAACGAAAATCGGTGAAAATATTTCTTTCACCTCTTTATAAAAAAATTCATTAAAAATCAATGGAGCAAGATAACTTCACCGTTTTTGCTTTAAATGAAGGTGAAATGTTTATATTGTATTCTTGAAAAGTTTCAGAGCAACAACACCATTAGATTCTCGGATGCATGAATTTTAATTTACGTTGATTGATAAATTAAAAAAACGTCGAAAAAGTGACCTTTCTTTGAAAATTCTTGGAAAATCGGGAAATTACGTTAGAACTTCAAACAATTTAGACTTTTAAAGACATTGCTTTGCTCTTTCTGGTGATGTATTGTTTTTCTTCCTACGTTTACTAGAAACCTTTTTACGGTCGTAAACTCGTAAAAGTCTAAAACATGGATAAAACATTAAATAACTTTTTTTCTAAATTAAATTTTTAAAATCGAGCTTCAGGTTACGACATCTGACCTTTCAGAGAACTTGTGTACCAAGTGTCATAGCTGTAAGCTGGATAGCTTCGCTATACAGCGCACAAACGCACAGAAGGGTATTCCCTTCAGAAGAGCGAGAATTCCAAAATAGTTTTGGCCAGGATTTTCAGTCAAATACTCCACTGTGCGACTACTGGAGCTCTTACCCTATGTCGTGAACCCATCCGTGTACGGTACTGTTACTGTTTGATCTTCTTTGGTTAAACCTTCCGCACATTTACGCATGCGTCAGGTCTTCTCTGATTTTACCAAAATATGGGGGCTAGGTATGATAACAATAATAGGAAGAATAATAAAAAGCATTTTGAGCCGTATCAAGCAACGTGGAACGATGCTATTTTCAAATACATAGTTTAGTTGAATATTTCCAAATTATATACAGCAAATGCAAGTTTTAAATTGAAAACTTCGAAAAGTTATCACATGCAACCCTTCTACCCTTTTTTAAGTGGAACTGTTCGCAAGTGTCAGGCGCGATTACGGACGGAAAAGCACTCACAAAATTTTTCTCGTAGACATTACTCATTTGTCAAGGAATTTTAGCTGTAATAAACCCTTCAACATGCAGAGATCTAATGACAGCAAAGAACACGAAATTCACACTTGATGGGAGATTTTACTGTCCAAGGTATGAGCTCACTGTGTACTTTGAATTGACAACAGCAACAACATTTTTTCGTGCAGCGCATAGGGATTTTTAGCTTTGCTTTTTGCGATACTTTGGACATGGAAAAAAGAAATATCCCTCATATAATTCTAGAAGAAGATAACTACAAATATTTTAAGTTATGTTCACTAAAGGTTTTTTTTTTAACCCATTGAAAAATATATGACGGAGTGTTTTATGTTCACTGTACGTTCCATCAATCACACTTTGTGCATATTATTAAGTACATTGCAAGTGCAATTATTGAGGAAAACTATCTCAAACCATCTACAGCAAAAAGAGTAATTGGTTCCTTTAGAGGAGGTAAAAGATTGTTTGGTATGATGTTAATTCTAAATTCAAGAATGAATTCAGACGAGTTAGTAAACATCGGAGTTTTTTCAAAAAGTTTTCACTGATTATTTTACGCGAAATGTAATTAGAATTCCAAAATAACGGTAAGGGAAAGTAAAATACATTTGTTTCTCTTTTGCAGCAGGGTGGTAAAATTGAAGCTGGTTTTCAGACAGGCTCCAGAGTAGTTAGAAGCTCAAGAACTTCAGGAACTGGATTCGATACCCTGGGAGGTGCCGCTGTTCAGTACCTCGAGGAAGATTCAGCCAAGAAAGATGACAAAAAGAAATGATAGTTGTGCGAAACGAGAAAAAATTGTGTAAAAAAGGACTATTACTTTTTGAAGTAGACATAGAAAAGTGCTTATAATGAACTTTCAAAATTAAAAAATAAAAAGAAAACTTAAAACAAAATTTTTACTTGTTTTCAGCTTTTAATTTTTCTGTCTTTCCTCTCTATAATGTGCATGAATGTATTGGGCCTGGTAGCAGAAACAGTACAATGCGACGCAGCAACATACGTCGTAAAGGCTTGAGAGACCAACGTCCCGGTAACACTACGAGTAAATGCCTACCTCCAGGGACGTCATTTAAAGTTTTTCCAGGGGGGGGGGGGGCAAAAGGTCCAAACACAATGTAATTTCATCGGAAAACATCAAAAACCACCCCCACTTATATGTAAATACATTGATTTCTCAAAGTCAGGGGGGGGGGCAATTGACCCCCCTGCCCCCCCCCCCCTAAATGACGGGCCTGCCTACCGCATTTGCCTCAAAACGTTATCCAACTGTTCGGAAGAAAGCTCTACCTTGCGGCCCGCAGTTGTTGGCGATGGAATGAAGTTACATTTTTGATCAACCAATCACTAATTAATCCGTCATTTTTTTTTGTTCTGAAGAGCTCTGATAGATGGCAGTGTGTTCGAATTTTTGGTTCATTTTTGTTAAAACCCAGAAAGCGATAGGCATCTAGTATTAAGGAGGCATTGGTGAAACTCGATTCAGCCTTTCGCCACGACATCACGTAACTAGATCAGCGGCAAGCCGAGAAAATATCCAATCATGGAACTATCATGATTACACGAGGAAATGCCCAAAAAATCCTACAAATGAAAAAAAAAAAAACAATCAAAAAGGCTTTTGAAAAATTGACTAAAATCAAGAACGCCATATATAACCAGGGACAGATGCAAGGGATCGGCGGTGGGGGTGATCGCTTCTCCCTTGGGGGATTCTCCATGGATAAAATTTCAAGACTGAAGTTCAAAAAATGCATCTTTGATGATAGCAGATGGGATGCTTATACCCCGTTTGCACTGCGAAATAAGTGCACTCAATCCATCAATGCACTTAGAGTTAAGCGCACTTATTTTGAATGCTGTTTGCACTGGAGAACGCACTTAAAGCTTAACTGTAAACCGCTACTTCGAGTGGAACGGCAAATTAACTGTAACTGTAATTTCGAAGATTTAAATGCTTCGGCTGTAGCTCTGATTAACTGTGACTTTGTTCCTTAATGCAGTTGTTTACTGTTTTTAAGAGGTAAACGTGCAAACTTTAAACGACAAATATTGGCGATGATTGGCGGGGAAAAGATCGCTATTGCCCTGTACAAGCTAGCCTCTTCAGCGGATTACAGGACTATAACCCACCTTTTTGGGTGTACAAAAGTCCACCGTTTGTGAATGTGTTTTGGAATTTTGTGACTTTCTCGTGAAAAATTACCTGCCAGAAATTATAAAATTTTCATCCACATAGGAAGAGCTGTCCACCGGTTGTTGGGCTGTTTGAAAGTGAATGGGGGTTTCCTCAATGCTGTGGAGCCGTTGATGGTTCCCACATTGAAATAAAACCGCAGAGTTTTTGTGGACGGGGGGGTGGGGATGTACTATTACATGGGCACCATTTGTACATGGTGGCGCAAAACTTTGAAGAGTAATATCCCAGTTTGAGTTTGACTGCAGGTTCCCCTTTTGCGCTTAGCACGACAGTATAGTCACGAGAAGGAAAACTAGACAGAGGGGAATTTGCGGATATACCCTCTTCTAAAATTCGCAAAACAATTCTGTTTTCAACACAATTGGCATAAAGCTGAAAAAGTTTGAAATTGTTACATGAATGACAATTAATAAAGTTCTCTTATAGGAGACATTAGTTTTGAAATGATATAAAATTTGACTTTTTATGAGTTTTTTTTACTTTTTTTCCAAGCAATGAAGTCACTGACTACAGTTACTTCTTTTATGCATATTAAAAAATCTTTTAAACAAAATAACAAATCACATAACACATGAAATTGAGTTCTATTTATTTAGTAATGATTTTAAAACATTTCTTTGTTCCTTCATAATCACAATGACATTTGCATCATTTTCTAATGATTGTCTCATTAGCGAACAAATTTCTTTCGAATTTTCATCATATGTTTTCTGCATTTCATTAAACTTCTGCAAGAGCTCCCCCAAAAATTTGTTTTTTTTTTTCGTTCCTGCAGTTTTTTTCTTCGGCCTCTAAAAAGAAGAAACAAAACAAATCATGAAACTTACAGAGTCTGTAAATAAAAATAGAACAAGAAATTGTAATGAAATTCACCCGTTTTAAGGTTAACAAATGTACTTATATTTTTTATTTTGTATACCTAAAGCATACTACGAAAATTGGAGGTGATTAGGGCTCAAGCTACTGAAAACTCTCAACATCTGTGTATCATGCATCACAACAACACGGTTCACCCTCTGATGCAAAATGTGGTACATACAAATTGAACAGCATCTAGTTCACCAGCACCTTTTTTTTTTTTTTTGTACACTTCAACTTTCAGAATTATGTAGTTTGATTATTTCTGTATATTTATTTTTCATCATTTTCTTTGTTTTTCAAAAAACTATTTCTAAAAATTCATTTGAGTTTCGGAAATTTATCGCTCATAAAATTATTCTATTCCCAAGACACACAAATTTATTTAGTGGCAGGTGATCATTTAATACCCACTTAATTCAGGATATTTAATTATTTATATAACTTTAAAGAAATACTCTAGAGGTACGGTATGGTAAAAAGTAGAGATACCCCGAATATTCAGTACGCTGCTTTTTCAGCAGATAAACAGAATAATCAGTTTGTGCAAATGTTTTAAAACGGTAGCTTGCGAAATCGGAGGAAAATGGAGCTCATGGTACCTCGAATTATTGAAAACTTAAATCATCCGTAAAATTCTTTTAGCAATAGAAACTTAACACCTTTTTTTGGCGACAAAAGAATGTAAAACAAGGTTAATTTCAAGTTATTTTTCACATTATTTCCAAAGCATAATAAAGCAGTTATTAAAAAAAATTTGGTGTGAACTCCACACTACTTCCTTTTGCGTTTAAGTTCCATAATAGATGCCTTAAGTGTTAAAATAGTGCCTTAGAGTGAGCAAGATATCAATTCAAACATTTACACCCCCAGTTTGTCACGAATCAATGCAAAATAATATTTTACAATGATTCATTTAGCAAATATCGTCGATGTTAACATGATTCAGTTAATTTTTCGCAAAATATCGCCAATAGCGCCAAATTGAATTTTTTTCATTCAACATCGGGAATTGTAAACAATTAAAATCCTTGACGCTCATGAATGAATTTTGGAAATTAGCCCTAATTTCAGAACAATTAATTACACAGAAAAAAGTTACACAGATGTATACATTAGATAAGAGAAAAATATGAAAAATATTACTAACCTGTAACACCGAGTGAGATTTTGGATTTTTCCGGAGATTTCTGCAGAAGCTCTATTGAATCCATAATTCTTCAGACTTTCCTCCATGCCTTCATAAACCAATCTATTGCGCTTATTTTTATTTTTTTTTGTAATTTATCAATGCACTAATTGTGTAAGTTCAACAGGGCAAACGTTTCATCATCTGCCCAGTTGTTTACGTTTCATAGCGGCAGCCATCTTTGAGTGAGAAATTGAAATGGCTCGCTCAACTTGAGCGACTTAAGATGCGCTAAGTGAATGCGCAGTGGGTTGGAGGAAACTTAAGCGGCTTAATTTCAGCAGTGCAAACGGGCCTTTAGGGTTCGTTTCAGACTGCGTTTCGCAATCGAAGTCCAAAACATGATTTCATCATCTGTAAACCAAGATGTGCAGTAAAGGATGCGTAATAAAATCCATCACCTCTGTCTTGAGGGATTCACCATGGAATAAATCTGTACCCCAGAACCAGAACGACGTTAGTCCAAAAACGGCGATTTTCCCTTTATCGCTGCATCGTATGTAGTATCTTATTCCGCATCGATCCACGAGAACGTTTTCCTGTAAAGGATTCTTTTACAATTATTTAGCAGCAGTAAAAGAGCACGAGTCCCATCCTTTGCATGCATTGTTACGAAAACGGACTTACGTTAGTCTTGTTCTGAGAGACAGAAAGTTTCAATATTGAAGTTCAAAAAATGCATCTTTGAAGTTCAAAAAAGCTATACTACACTGCAACCTTTCTGGACAACAGCATCGTGACGTCAGCGTGACGTTTGCCTATGAAAAACGAGCTAGATAAAACGTCACAGCCTACTTGGCGAATTAGAGGAGATCGCTGACTGCTTGTGAGCTCAAATTGGCTCCTCCCGTAGTGACGTTCAGTGTCAAGTTAAGAGCAGAAAGGATGTTTAGGGCTCGCCTCAGGATACTTTTCGCAATTGAAGTCCAAAACATCTGATTTCAGCATTTGTAAATTAAGATTTGTGGTTAAGGATGAGTATGAAAATCAATCGCTCCTTCCATGAAACATTTCTAAATGTGTCCTTGTCGATAACCTGTATTTGGAAAGTTTTAAAAGCCTAAAAGCGCTTTTTCACTTAACGATACGACAGCGATAAATCGTATACGATTGTTGTTATCCGTTTCGGAACTAGGACTACTAGAGTAAAGTTTCGGAACATTGTCAGGCTTTGCTAAATGCATGTGCATCTAACCATCGCTCACAGTGAAAAATTACCAATACGCGATAACTCGTCAGAAACGACAACCACTCAAATACGCGCTGGATTCAAGATTCAAATCGATCAATATCAAAAACTATACCCGGCTAAGAACCAGCCATCACAGGGGCAAGAAGATTGCTGGAGAGGGTAGAAGGGTGTATAGAAACTGTTGTAATTGCCAAAATACTCACCTTACACCTTGTCGTATCTTTGAGTGTCCAGCAATAAGTGCGAACCTGAGAGAAATTGGGGTATTGCCGTCACTTATAGACCTTGATGACGAAAACATCCAACAAATCGCAAAAGCAATTATAAGGATCCATGGAGTTATTTAGTTCGGCTAAGTTAGAGCCGCTATATAGACAGGCCGAAGCATCCAGATTAAGTTTCACCACTTTGGATCCAACTTATTTACTTTTACTTTCAATTTTTCATTGTTGCGGAGTAGGGTTACCAGAAAAACGTTATGGCACATTACTAAGCTTTGCCAAATCCACGTGCTGCTAATAATTTGCTCACAGTGAAAAATTACCAAAACGCGATACTTTGCCAGAAAAGATAACCACTCAAGCACTCAAACACGCGCTGGATCCAAATGGTCAAACTTAATCTTGATGCGTCGGCTCGTCTAGGGGCCTTAAGGCTAAGGCCCCTATATAGCGGCTCTACCTTAGGCTAAGTTAGAGCCGCTAAAGTCATGGACATGACAAAAAAAAAAAAACTGATCGAACTTAAGCAAGGCCTCTAAAATACTAAATGCCTACTGCTGCCCAGAGTAAAATTTCTCCGCTGGTTCATGAAGTACTACTATCTGAGTTCTTTGAGACAGAGAAATTAAATTTCTAACTTGAAATTTAAAAATTAATCAACAAAAAAATTTAGTTTGAATATTGCTTGGATTATTACCATAACAACGGTATCATCGGATTGCCGCAAGGTGGCGCTCAGAATGGAACAACTGTCTCCCGTATTGAGGCAAATGTAGTAGGCATTTAGTATTTAGGAGGCGTTGACTTAAGCTGATGCGTCCGCTCGTCTATGTCTATATAGTAGCTTTAAACGTGGTATTGTGCTGCTTTTGCACTTACCGTTTTCTGCCTAGGTTATTGAAGTTTAAGAGAATGGTGCAAGTGTCGTGAGATTAAGTAAAGCCATAAAAAAGCAAGTTTCAATGCTGTTAAATAACTAGTCATTGTGAAGAAACACGAGTTTGCTTTTTTAAATCCATAATAATTAAAATTCAACAGTTTCGGGGAAAATCTTATTTGAATTTCAAAATGAACGGAAAAAAAGAAATGGATAACAAAGATGGCAAGGATAAAAACAAATTTGCGGTAAATATCTATATGTTCATTTTTATGATATTAGCTGTGTTTATGCGACCTTAAAAAATCCCTTTAGCAAGGAATATCTTTGGCATCGAGACTTAGGGCCCTGCTCCACATTGACGTAAAGCAGAAGCGTAAAATGGAGAAAATAGTGTTCCTATGGAAAGTACCCGGATTTTCGGTTTCTGCCTTCAGTTTCGGTCGTGTTTTATGCTGATGTGAAGCAGGGCCCTTAATCATTCCCAAGATAGCTTATGTAGTGTGACGCTGATAGATTAGGCTCTAACTAAGGGCATTATATAGACTAGATAGCGGCTATATAGTGTCTATATAGGTCTATATAGCGGCTGTAGCTGTAATGTTTATTGATATTGTAGAGACAAAATTAATCTTCGCTATTACCGTTATGGGTTCTACAATCGTTTGAATGACGCTAACTCACTTTATTACTTTTTGAATGAGTGAAAACTGAAAAATACAGCTTAGGATGCCACCTTGATCATAAAGTGGAACACTTGGCGCAGTTTCAAACATGTTTCGCCAAATTAATTAAAATGAAGCGTTTACGTTGTTATTAAAGAATTAAGAAACTATTTAATAAAAATTGCAGAAAAGAATACATTTTATAATGGCAGTTAAATTGAGTCACGCTCATTTAGTAGGAGACATTACGATACTGGGGAATCTACCGTTGATTTTTCTCGACGATAGGTATTTTATTTCAACAGCACTTCACCCGCTTTTGATTTATGGTTACCCTACCAAACCTTCATATTTCCCATTTCTCTTTCGCGCGAGAATTGGTGTCAAAAATTGAGTGCCAATTGAGAGAGATCACCAGATTCTTAATTATCGAAATTGTCACATTAAATCTTTATATGGTAAAATCCTACTTTAGGGTCCGGGTTTGGCGATTTTTTTCAGACTGTAGCTTAAGGTTGCAATCATTTAGCTTAAAATCGCCAAACAATCCAATCATCCAATGATAATTCTGTGGTTGCCAGATTTAATAATTTATCGCCGGACCTTAAACTAGGATTCATCCCTTTATATATATATATATATATATATATATATATATATATATATATATATATATATATATATATATATATATATATATATATATATATATATATATATATATATATATATATGTATATATATATATATATATATATGTATGTATGTATACAGGGTGTCCACTCCAATCGTGGACCAATAGCTAATTTCTAAACCATTAGAGATAAGCATATAGTTAATTTAGGAAAAAATCTCCAAATTACGAAAGGAATTTTGGGTCTATTCAATGTTTTTCAAAAAATCAAATTTTGAAAGAGTTACGAAATTTAAATTTTTATACAGCCCCCCAGTCCTACCAATCATATTTAGTAAAACATTCTTGGAACTGTAACGTTTAAAACTAAAAAAAAATCACTCTTCTACCACAAAAATTGACCGAGTTATGACGTTTTGAAAAATCAAGATTTTGAAGGATTTCGCATACGGTCCCTTAAGCGATCGCTCGATTACGTCATGAAATAATGCAAAATCTTGATTTTTCAAAACGTCATAACTCGGTCAATTTTTGTGGTAGAAGAGTGATTTTTTTTTAGTTTTAAACGTTACAGTGTCAAGAATGTTTTACTAAATATGATTGATAGGACTGGGGGGCTGTATAAAAATTTAAATTTCGTAACTCTTTCAAAATTTGATTTTTTGAAAAACATTGAATAGACCCAAAATTCCTTTCGTAATTTGGAGATTTTTTCCTAAATAAACTATATGCTTATCTCTAACGGTTTAGAAATTAGCTATTGGTCCACGATTGGAGTGGACACCCTGTATATATTTGTTTGAATGTTTGTTTGTATATTTGTTCCTTATACAAATCCAGTTTTAGTCAGATTTTCATCAAACTCGGCACAGAGGTTCCTTGATGCACTAGAATTCACATAGGCGGGGTTTGAAATTTAAAAAAAATCCAAAGAGCTCAAAATTCAAATTTGTTGACTGAAAATATCCATTTTCTTTTAATTTTGAACAGATAGAGTAATAAAAATAAGCCTTTAAGCATACAAATTGATAAAATTTAAATATGAGTATTTTCAACGCCTCCTAAATACTAAATGCCTGAAACTTCCCGGTTTTTAGCACAGAGCAAGATTTCATTCTAGGTTCACGATACACTGCCATCTACCAGAGTTCTTCGAGAAAGAGAAATTAACGATTGGTTCATTTCTAAATTTAAATTTAAAAATCAACCAATCAAAAAATTTAACTCGAATATTGTTTGGATCCATCGCCAATACGCCAATAGCTGAAAAGTTCCCTTGGTTCACGATACACTGCCGTCTACCGGAGTTCTTCCAAAAATTAACGATTGGTTCATTTCTGAATTTAAATTTAAAAATTAACCAATCGAAAAATAACAACGACATCATCGGATTGCCGCAAGGTGGCGTTTAATGTTGAACCCATCTCTACGGTAGCCAAGCAAATGTTATAGGCATTTAGTATTTAGGAGGCGTTGGTATTTTTTAAAAAAGATTACGATTAACAATGAGTTATCAATTTAAGGCTCACCTATTTCATTTTAGCATGAGATAAAGTTAAACATAATGCAGTACCTGGTAACGCCGGGTAATTAGCTAGTTATTTCATTAAAAAAAAAAAAAAAAATTGATTGAATAAAATGATAAAAAAATATTTTCAGAAACAATGTTTACTGCTCTAAAATTGCCAAATGAAATGCATAAAAATTATTTCCATCGTATATAAAGTTAAGTATCAAATAAGTTATAACAATAAATCTTCAGTGTACTTTCAAACATCAACAGAGTTTATCCGCTTCCCGCGTGATGATAAGCAGTACTATACTACACTGCAAGGTTTCTTGACAAAAACATCGTGACGTTAGCGTGACGTTAGCCTATGAAAAACGAGCTAGATAAAACGTCACAGTCCACTTGGCGAATTAGAGGAGATCGCTAACTGCTTGTGAGCTCTTATTGGCTCCGCTCGTAGTGACGTTTAGTGTCAACTTAAGTTGCTATCTAGTATAGGACAGCTATTTGTCTTAGAATAATTAAATAAACACAAATTCAATGAATGGGGAAGTTTTCGAATTTTGTTTTGAAAGAGCACGCCTCAGAACATGGGATTTAATATTTTTTTTTAACGAAAAAGTTAGATATTTAAAAAAAAATTTTTAAATTGGTGTGCAGATTCAAAAAAAAAAAAGAAAAGAAAAGAAAAGAAAAATAGTCCGAGAGCCAGTAACAGATATATATGACCAAGTTCCTCTCAAGTGATAATTAGTAAAACGCAACAGAAAATCGAACTATGAAGCCTCGTGAATGTCAGCTGAGGCTCGGTGGGGGGGATAAGCAGTTGGAACCTCCCACACTTGAAGAAAAAAAAAAAAAAATTCACTCATTTCCTCTCGCCTAAAAATTTACCAGATGATAGCTTATATAAAACTATTGATAAATATATACGTCAGCTGGCTGTATCTCGGTGGAAAAATTGTCAGCTGATACTTTGAAGGTCGTTACGTAGAAGTTAGCTAGAAGCATTTACTGACTACACTGTTCGACAAAAAAAAAAAAAAAAACCTTGAAAATGCTTCTGGTATTTTGAAGGCTGATTCTTATGTAAAATGACCCCCTGAATCCGAATATGACCCCCGTTTTCCCCCATCACGTCCCAATTTTTTTTTAAGCGCCCCCCGCTTTTTTTTTTTCATTTTTCCTTAGTTTCAGGGCTATAATATTTTTTTTTGGAGGGGAAAGGAGCCTTATATTCACCAATAAATTTTTTTGGATGTCAAGAGAGACTCAAAGTTTAAAATCATGAGCACCGAGAAAAAATCGGGGAACTTGGGGGGGCGTGGCCCCCCAAAATATTTGAAAAATCACCAAAAACGATCGTTTTATTCTAGTTTCTTTAAAAAGACCTTTAAAACATTTTTTTCGGTGCAGAACCAGAGTATAGGATCCGCTCCTATGGCTCCTGGGTCAGAAAAAATTTTCACGCTGTAAAATTAAAAAAAAAAAAAATAAAATAATGCTTTAAAAATCGCACTTTGCACTCGAGTTTTAAAGCAGGTCTTCAGCCAAAAAAAAAAAACAAAATTGTGGCTGATTCTTATGTCAAATGACCCCCTATTTCCAAATATGACCTCAGTTTCCCTCCTCCACCCCCTCTTTCTAGAGAGTCCCCCCCCCCCCAATTCAGAGTCATTTTACTAATTCGGAGGGGAAACGTACATTACGTAACCCGTTAACATAATTCTAAAAGGCAACAGAGGTTCAAAGTTCAAAATCATGTACATGTGTACCAAAAATATAAACTAGGGCGGTATACCTCCCCCCTCCCGCCCCCCCCCGCAAAAAAAAGAAAGGAAAATTCAATACTCTGATTTTTCACAAAAAAAAAAAAAAAAAAAAGGTTTAAAACGTCTAGTAGAAAAACAAGAAAAGAAGATTTTTTTTTTGGGGGGGGGGGGTACACCGCCATAGTTTATATTTTTGGTACACATGTACATGATTTTGAACTTTGAACCTCTGTTGCCTTTTAGAATTATGTTAACGGGTTACGTAATGTACTTTTCCCCTCCGAATTAGTAAAATGACTCTGAATTGGGGGGGGGGGGGACTCTCTGGAAAGAGGGGGTGGAGGAAGGAAACTGAGGTCATATTTGGAAATAGGGAGTCATTTGACATAAGAATCAGCCACAATTTTTTTTTTTTTTTTTTTTGGCTGAAGACCTGCTTTAAAACTCGAGTGCAAAGTGCGATTTTTAAAGCATTATTTTATTTTTTTTTTTAAATTTTACAGCGTGAAATTTTTTTCTGACCCAGGAGCCATAGGAGCGGATCCTATACTCTGGTTCTGCACCGAAAAAAATGTTTTAAAGGTCTTTTTAAAGAAACTAGAATAAAAAGATCGTTTTTGGTGATTTTTCAAATATTTTGCCCCCCCCAAGTTCCCCGATTTTTTTTCTTGGTGCTCATGATTTTAAACTTTGAGTCTCTCTTGACCTTCAAAAAATTTATTGGTGAATATAAGGCTCCTTTCCCCTCCAAAAAAAAATATTATAGCCCTGAAACTAAGGAAAAATGAAAAAAAAGGGGGGCGTTTTAAAAAAAATTGGGACGTGATGGGGGAAAACGGGGGTCATATTCGGATTCAGGGGGTCATTTTACATAAGAATCAGCCTTCAAAATACCAGAAGCATTTTCAAGGTTTTTTTTTTGTCGAACAGTGAGTCAGTAAATGCTTCTAGCTAACTTCTACGTAACGACCTTCAAAGTATCAGCTGACAATTTTTCCACCAAGATACAGCCAGCTGACGTATATATTTATCAATAGTTACATATAAGCTATCATCTGGTAAATTTTTAGGCGAGAGGAAATGAGTGAATTTTTTTTTTTTCTTCAAGCGTGGGAGGTTCCAACTACTCATCCCCCCCACTGTGCCGCAGCTGACGGTCATAGGGCTTTATGATACTGTTATCTGATGCGTATGGCCAATTATCTATCGAGAGGAAATAATTAACCAAATTTTCACCTGGCTCTCGGACTAAAAGCTTGCTAAGTTTTTCTTAAATTTACTTCCCTACTTGTCATTTACAGAAGCTTAAAAGACTTCATGCAGCCCGTGAGCGACTCTAAATGGCCACGTCTACGAGATTACTTTATGCCCTCTTTTGTCTTCTTTTTATGTTACGTTTTCCTTGTAGAGTGATCTATTAGACATGTAAGATCTCCATGAAAAACTTTTGTTAGCTAATATTTTTATCTAAAATGATATTTATTGATTTCACTACAAGGTAAATTTTTTCACGTTAAAACAAGGGCTTCTTTAAGCCGTTAGAAGTGTGTTCATGCTAAATGTTTGCAATTAGTTTTCTTTCTTTTTAAGCAGAGTGGTGCAGTGGTTAAGACGCTGGCTTCTCACGCCCAAAGGCGCGGAATCAAACCCTACTCCAGTCGGTGGATTTTCATGATGCAGAAAATCGACAGCGCTCATGTCGTATGATTATGCGGCGTGTTAAAGATCCCTCGAGTACTTGTTTGGCATTAAGTATCTCTCGGCAAAATGAATTTCCAAGCGCAGTTTCGCATTGAACAGAGCCCAGGTGCCTCCATCTAGTGAGGAAACTGGGAGTCAAAATTCTGTGGCAATGGCATGCCACCGATGGTGGTCCCTATGGGGCTGCGTTATTGCTTCTTGCCATTTGCAGCCCTAGTGCATTCCCCGAGACCGGCACCTACTGTTTCATGAGGGACTTTCACTCACTACAGGGTCCTCCGTACCTACCACAATTCGTGGTTTAACCGGGATAGGACCCAGAGCGCTCTTCAGAGTCCTCATGAAAGAGTGGGTGCCGGTCTCGGGGAATGTACTAGGGCTGCAAATGGCAAGAAGCAATAACGCAGACCCATTTGAAAGAAAGAAAGTTTTCTTTTTAAATGTTTTATCTTCCAAAATATCGCAAGCTTGGAAAATACTGATTATCTCGAGTTTCCTACATCTTACATCCATAAATAATCGAACATCTTTTCAAAATTTAAAATTTTAGCGTGGCATAACAGGCGTTGCAGGAGGCTTTGCCGATGCTAATGCCGGGGCTCTGATCGGAGCTACCGCCGGTTCCGTAAAAGGCGCGGCCAAAGGAGTGGAGAAAGTTTTTGGAACTATTGCCGACATGGGCGGGTCTGGCCACGGAAAAGACGGGGAAATGTCCCTTGACTGCATCAACTGTTGGTTCAAGGAGGTCGGACTGATTGGAAGAGACACAGCTATCACTGTTCAAGACATTGCGACGGAATTCGAAAAGTTCGACAAGTTAGCACATGTTTTACTTTGTTTAATGAATTTAATAACTCACATGGAGGGTCAAGCAGATAAAGATGCATGATCATTACCTGCTTGACTTTTTGACTGAACTGACTTGCTGCTTCTTCTGATTTCTGATCGAGTCTAATCTGACTGAAACTTATTTATTCTTTCCCCGAATGGTAACAAGACCTTCTTGCGCAATACACCACTAGCTCGTTTATTCCACCCATGGACATCTTTTAGAGTTGCACCGTACCAAATGCGGTCGCTCGCTGGTGTTCTAATTTCACATTAGCTACCAGTTTTCGTCGGCTCTCTTTGCTCTGTAAGGCAGAGATTCAAGTGAAACAGCACTGCGATCGCTTCGAATTGCAATCGCTACTGGAAGTGAATTACATTATCATCAACTTAAATTGGCATGACGTCACTACGGGTGGAGCCAATAAGAGCTCACAAGCACTCAGCTATCTCCTCTTATTCGCCAAGTAGGCTGTGACGTTTTATCTAGCTCGTTTTTCATAGGCAAACGTCACGCTGACGTCACGATGTTTTTATCAAGAAACGTTCTAATGTAATTCATTTCCAGTCGCGATTGTAATTTGCGATTGCCTGTTTCACTTGAATCCCTGCCTAGAGGATTTTTGACTCCAGCTCATCATTTAATTCCTGTTCCATGCTGATGAGTGCATAATAAGTACGAAACTGCAGTCCATGGATGGAATAAACAAGCTGGTGGTGTATTGCATGTTCCTGCTTTAGCCCTGGCTTAGGGACGGTTACTTACTGCTTTAAGTCCTTCTTGGTTTGATGGAAAGAATGAAGCACATCATCTAACTACGTCCAGTCAAACTTGATTTCTCAGTTGAATATTGAACTTTGGAAAGGTTATAAAATGTTACATATGGAAATTACATAATTTTTTTATGAGGTAGAATTTTGACATACATATGGAATATAAATTTTCATGTAAGATTATCGAACAGTAGTAATTCGTACCAAAAAATATTTTTTATCCTATAAGTTACCAGTAAAAACAGTTACAAAATCAGATCTGAATGTTATGTTAGTCACTATGGAATGACTCCAAACACATTTCATTATTTATATTATTAGTCAGGATGAAGGTATTTGTGTCATTATCATTTCACGAACTAATGACATGTTAACTTATTTATAGACCCAGCTTAGCAATAGAGGATTTTCTTGAACTCTTAGAGGGCGTCGCAAACAAGTTGAACATGTCGTCAGACGTTCTAGCTGCTAAACTGGAGGAAGCTAATGCAGAAAAAGTGCAAGAAAAAACTGTTAAGTATCGAATTTTGCAATGTCTCAAAATGTAATATTAATATTATCATGAAGGGTCATGAAAAAGCCGACGTTTAGCCTCGCATGCGACAGTTCATACATTTCTTTAAAAAAGTAATAATTTTTATCCCTTAACAGGTCCATTTTTTTAACCAGAATTAAGTAAAAAAAATATTGAATTTTTATTGCATTACATTTTTCGTTCATTTTACACTTTAATTAAGGATATGTGATTAAAACCCTTTAAAAGTTTCATTTTTTAGAATTTAATCTCCAAAATATCATTTTTTATCGCATTTTTGTTAATTTTAGCACCAGCACATATCAAATAGAATTCATAATAGAATACGAACTATCGTTTACTGGTCTTCTATCACCTATGGGTCATAGAAGACCAGTATAGAATACAAAAAACCAGCGTTTTTGCGTTCAGGGTAGTTAAATTCAAAATATTTTTTTTGAAGCAATATTTTATGATTTATAGTAAAATATAAAACCTTTTCTAACATATTTTATAAAAATTAATAATATTTTATTTTTTCTAAGGTCATTTTTTCAATGAACGGAGGGATACTTGTATGCCTCCATTACGTGTCACAACCTATTTCCTCCTATGTACTTATTCACTTTTTTGGTCAATAAAACATATATGTATCAAATTTAATAGATTAATTTGAATCATTAGATGTATTTCCAATAGTTTATTAGAATTATTTTTCCAAACAAAATATATATATAGCCTTTATTATCGCTTGAGTACGTGTCACAGCCTTTCTGGTATCCTCCGTTACCGTATTAGTTGACTATAAGAACTTCCTATAGATCGCAGTACCGAGAACTCAAAACAGATATTTAGGATAATTGCCAGCCATTTTCAACTCCGGGTCTTCTTAGGAAAGTTAAAGCAACTTAGTGTGGAAGATATTCAGCGTTATACCCTCTAAAGTGAAATTGGTCCTTTGCTTTTTGTATCCTACGTTCTTGGTTTTAAATGGTGAGAATTGCTTATGTACTAATTTCTTTTCATTGTTGATATTGAGTCACGTTTTGTTAAGTAAATTTCATACACTAAGTTGTACTAACCCTAAATCAAGAAAATGTGCAAAGCAAAACATAAATATTTGTATCCTCCGTATATGAATCCTCCGTTACAGTATAGTCGTAATGGAGGATACACAATTAGTAATGGTGAATACAACTTATGGAAAAAATGTAATTTTAAGACAGATATGTAAATTAAAATCCGCCCAAATCATGTTCCTCATAATCATGCAAATTAAAAAGGTTTTAAATATTTATTTTACATGTATTTGACAAAATTGTGTTAAGGCAGTAACTTTTAGGCTTTTGTTTTATTCAATGTCATTTAAAATATAACTTTAATAAGAAAATAAATAACAAAGGGAATTCGAATATTCAATGCATGTATTCAGTTTTTCCCCCACTCTAGTGAAATGGCTAGGAAAAAGAAAGTAACTGCAAGTGCAAAAGAAAGAATGAGAAAATACAGATAGAATTAAACAAAATCCTCAAAATTATGATGAAATGAAACAGAAAGAAACAGCCAGATGGAAAAAGCTTGTAAGTGAAAATAAAATAAAGACAGCTACTAGTAAAATGACAGCACGAAAGAGAAGGGCATTACAAAAACAGTGGAGAGGACATATCGCGCAAAAATGAAACAGAAAAATATTGCAAGAAAATTTACAAAATCAAGCATTAAGTCTAAATGTACAGAATTCTAATAAAGAAATAAACAACACAAAAGAATCGGAAGATAAGAGTTTAATAGTACAGAATTCTAATGAAGAAACAAACAATACAAAAGAATCAGAAGATGAGAGAAAGAGTAATGGACCGAAAAAGAGAAAAAAAATCGTATGGAACTTAAAAATAAAATAACCTGCCTTGAAATGAAATTAGCTGAAATGACCAGAGAACCTTAAGGGAATTAAAACCTTATACCTGAACAAAAACTGAAAATTTTCCTTAGCTATTTTTCCAGATAATTTGAAACGCAAGTTCAAAAATTCAGGTCCAGGCACCAATTCAAATCCAAAGAAAATAGAAATGGTGTAAACAGTGCAAACGTTAGACAAAATGATTTCGTGATAGTTAAACTTGAAGGAAAGATAAGCTTCAAATTTTTTGTAGCTTGCATACTATCACAAGAGTGTCCTGATGAATATAATGTAAAGTTAATGCGAAAATACTCCAAGGACACTTTTGTTTTCCATAAAAAAGATAATATATCATAAATATATCTTAGGGATATTATTAAAGTTCTACAGCAACCAACAATGAAAAAAAAAAAAAAAACACAGTATGGGTTCAGAGAAAGTTTAAATACGTATAATTTAAAATAAAAATGGTCGGTCAATTATTGAAAAAAAATGTGTCTTTGTTATATTGTACAATAAGTCATTTGGAATGAACAATTAATGTAATTAACTTAATCTATGAAAGTTCAATGTACGCATTTATAAAAAGCTAAAATCATAATATGACTTCATACAAGTGTATTCTTCGTAACATGCGTGTATCCTCCGTTCAGGTTCAAAATTTTAACTACAAAAAAATGACAATATAATCAATAAAGTATGTGACCAACTATATGAGAGTAAATAAATGCCTAATAGGAACACTATTAAGTCATTTAAAAGAAAATTAAAGAATTTTTTTTTTGAAAATTCCAACTTCAGAAACGCAGGTTTTTTATATAATGACCCCTATACGAGTAATTTGCTACTTGCAATGGAAAAGATTCGGGCAAAACCGTGAAAGTAACTTTGCGAAAAATGAATCAAATTACCTGTATAGAATACAGGTAGGGGCAGAACAGGGAAAGGGTAACAAGGTAATGAACAACATTTTTTGCTTAAGAAATCTCGCATATATTTGTCGCTCCTTAAGTAACAAAATTTTGTTCCTAACTCATTAAAATTGTCATTCTTTAATGAAATGTATGATATATCGCTTTGAGCGGAGCAAAATGCCGCTTTTCCCCCATTAACCCATTTATACTCAGTAGTCTAAAAACGGGACGCTTGTTAGTTACTACATACAAAAACCTGTAATGGATATATCATTTTACTAAAGCTGTTTTTCACAAGTTAAATAGTCCTTCTTCTGAGAAAACCAGTTAGAGCCACTATTTGGACATCAGAGTTTATTTATTGACAGCTATTTTCAGACAAATCAGTCAAGCAACGATCCAGCATGGGTAGCCACAGAAAGTATTTTTTTTTTGCGAACTTATTTTTCATAAAATTAAACTATTTTAAAATGATTTGCTTAAAATTGATCACAGATGCCTTCTGTAATGTTACTTTGCAAAAGTAAAGTCAAGTAAGGTCGTATTTTGCTCACATATCTGCAAAATATCCCATAAACAGGACGTTAAATAACTTAATAAATATGGCAACGGCGAACTATTTTAAGCCTAAAATGTATGTAAACCATTCCAAGTAAGAGTTTTAAGCAGATAAAAATTGAAAAAAATTGTTAAAAAAAACTTGGGCATAAATGGGTTAAATGTTCTTGTAATGTTAAAAATATTACTTTTCCTGCCTGTTGATCCCGTTGAAGTTTACGAGGTAAGCTTAGACTGCCTAATTTTTATGGCTATAAAACCAGTTTCATGTCCAGGTGATTCTTAAAATACTGGAGAGTATTTATCCTAAAACGTTCAAAATAGTGTAGCATGTTTTCTAAACTTTTTAAAATTTTGATATGTTTGATTTGTTGTTATTCTTTATTTGAATCAAAAACACTGACTTCCCACGAAAAACAACAGATTAAGTCTTAAAATGTCATTTGCATGAATATTTCCAACAGCTATGTTTTGTGTAATGTCTACATTTCTGAAATACAGTCAAACCTGTCTATCTCGAATTTCTCGGGACAGAAGAAAATTTCGAGATACGGAGGTTTCGAGATACAGAGTTTGTGATGAATTTTATAAAAATAAGCAATTGGAACAAAGTCAAATGCTTAACAGCTTGTTTTGCATTGATATTGTTGACTATTTTACTGTACTACATGTTGTGCGTCTACGTTTTACTAATTGTGATGACTATATCGGTAGCAACTTAATGCATACCCTCAATTACGAATACAACCTTTGAATGATTGCAAAAGATGATTTTTGTCCCCAAGTTATACAATTGATAAAGGTGGCTGGAGATGAAATGCATACCCTCAACTACGAATACAACCTTTGAATGATTGCAAAAAGATGATTTTTGTCCCCAAGTTATACAATTGATAAAGGTGGCTGGAGATGAAATGCATACCCTCAACTACGAATACAACCTTTGAATGATTGCAAAAGATGATTTTTGTCCCCAAGTTATACAATTGATAAAGGTGGCTGGAGATGAAATGCATACCCTCAACTACGAATACAACCTTTGAATGATTGCAAAAGATGATTTTTGTCCCCAAGTTATACAATTGATAAAGGTGGCTGGAGATGAAATGCATACCCTCAACTACGAATACAACCTTTGAATGATTGCAAAAGATGATTTTTGTCCCCAAGTTATACAATTGATAAAGGTGGCTGGAGATGAAATGCATACCCTCAACTACGAATACAACCTTTGAATGATTGCAAAAGATGATTTTTGTCCCCAAGTTATACAATTGATAAAGGTGGCTGGAGATGAAATGCATACCCTCAACTACGAATACAACCTTTGAATGATTGCAAAAGATGATTTTTGTCCCCAAGTTATACAATTGATAAAGGTGGCTGGAGATGAAATGCATACCCTCAACTACGAATACAACCTTTGAATGATTGCAAAAGATGATTTTTGTCCCCAAGTTATACAATTGATAAAGGTGGCTGGAGATGAAATGCATACCCTCAACTACGAATACAACCTTTGAATGATTGCAAAAGATGATTTTTGTCCCCAAGTTATACAATTGAAAAGATGACGGTGTTCGTTTGTCGTTTGTAACCGCTGGCCAGAAGCCCCCGCAGCACCCACAGACCTGAAACTTGGCCCAAAAATTCGAACGTATCCCCGTGTAATGCACCTCGAAAGCCAAATTTTTAATTTCGAATTAGTTATTTTTAAATTAATTAATTAGTATCATTTTTGGTGTATCCGCCATAATTGAGGGAGGAAAACCTTCCTCCACCCCATAACATTATATATCGCTGGAAAGGGTTTTTTTTCCTGAAAAAGAAAAGTTTTAGCACGTTTCTGTCCGTTAATTAGGGCAGGAGATATTAATTAATCAAATTTAGTCAATTTTCAAGGCATAACTCTACACAAAAAGGAAATACTAGATCCATTTTCCGTACAAGCTGCTCTTTCTTCCTTGGTTTAAATTTACGTATAGAGTTAAGCCTTGAAAATTTACTGAATTTGAGTATATCTCCTGTCTTTTTGATTTATTTGGCGAATTGTTTTAAACTTTAAAAGGACTTTTAGTGCAGTTTAAAAGGTTGTGGATAAAACGGTAAGACTAGAATTTTCTATGCGATATTTTAAAAAAACTCAATGCATTTACAGCTTTTAAAATACTATGAGATTTATAGCTGCGATGCCTAATTAGTGAATTTGAGGTGTAATATAAGGATATGTTCTTAAAAATTAAAGTTTTGCTGTGGCCAATAACTCTCACAATATTTTCAGAAAATTATAGTAATTGGCCCCCTATGATGAGAACGCTATTGATAACTCTAAATGTTTAGCAACAAAAAAATCAGATGAAGAATTTAATGTATTAAATAAGCTCATGTCTCTAAAAGACTTCCAAAATATTTTTGGAGGCGAAGTGGACAAGAATTTATCGCCGGACCTTAAACTAGGATTCATCCGATAAAAGCACCGAAATATCAGGAGGAAGTTTCAAATAACACATGACCGTTATACAAAGTTTGGCGCTTTTTTTTTTCAGAATGATTTTTCTAAAAACTACTCTACCAATACTGAAATACTGACTGCAATTATAACAACAAATGCAAATCTGACTAATGAAGATAATGTGACAGCAGCAACAGTTGTGATAACTCCTCTGAAAACTCCTATAAATTTGTATACGCCATCTACTTCGGTTAATCTGTGCTTTGGTTCCCTTTTTCTCGGCAAACACGGATTTCGGTTTTGTCGCCATAGAAACGCCATTTCTGCGTAATGTCTCTCGGAGCTTTCAACTACGCGAGACAACAAGGAAAAACGCGCCAGTTGGCGATTTTTTGAAAATACGCCAAGCAGGGACCCAAAGCGCATTTTCATCTCTACTTCAAACAAAACAACTCATTGTAGCAAATTTATCGATGATTACCAACAAAATGCGCCAAAAAGTAGGAGAAAATTTCTTAATAGGATAGACAATTGAACCATTCTTTATAATTTCTGAGAGTTACAGAGCAGCTATTGAAAACAATGAACAAAAAAAGCAGCAAAAAAAGTGAAAAATAAAGAAAAGAAAAGAAAACGGAATGGACAAGCAGCCGTACAGAAAGATGTTTGAATTACAGAAAGATGTTGAATGTTTACATGGCCAATAACTGTATGGTTTCATAGCCAATAACTATATGATAAGATGGCCAATTACTATCAATTTGACATTTTTGTTTTTGCGTTGACTTTTTTCTAATAATATATCTGAAAAAGTGTTTTCAGACAGTATGAGTAGTAAAATGCATTAATATAGTATCATATGAAGTATTTCTTATTGATGCAGAAATATTTCATTTATTTTTTATTCAAGCATACAAATACGATGTCGCTAAAGTGGCCAATTACTATACCGCTTCAACTATAATAATTTTACTTCAGAGGGTTGGAGTGAATTTAAATTTATTCAGTGGACTTCCTTCCCATTAAAATGCACGGGCATCGCCGTGCGGGTACTGCTAGTACAATTGATAAAGGTGGCTGGAGATGAAATGCATACCCTCAACTACGAATACAACCTTTGAATGATTGCAAAAGATGATTTTTGTCCCCAAGTTATACAATTGATAAAGGTGGCTGGAGATGAAATGCATACCCTCAACTACGAATACAACCTTTGAATGATTGCAAAAGATGATTTTTGTCCCCAAGTTATACAATTGATAAAGGTGGCTGGAGATGAAATGCATACCCTCAACTACGAATACAACCTTTGAATGATTGCAAAAGATGATTTTTGTCCCCAAGTTATACAATTGATAAAGGTGGCTGGAGATGAAATGCATACCCTCAACTACGAATACAACCTTTGAATGATTGCAAAAGATGATTTTTGTCCCCAAGTTATACAATTGATAAAGGTGGCTGGAGATGAAATGCATACCCTCAACTACGAATACAACCTTTGAATGATTGCAAAAGATGATTTTTGTCCCCAAGTTATACAATTGATAAAGGTGGCTGGAGATGAAATGCATACCCTCAACTACGAATACAACCTTTGAATGATTGCAAAAGATGATTTTTGTTCCCAAGTTATACAATTGATAAAGGTGGCTGGAGATGAAATGCATACCCTCAACTACGAATACAACCTTTGAATGATTGCAAAAGATGATTTTTGTCCCCAAGTTATACAATTGATAAAGGTGGCTGGAGATGAAATGCATACCCTCAACTACGAATACAACCTTCGAATGATTGCAAAGAGAGTTTTGTCCCAAGTTATACAATTGATAAAGTGGCTGGAGATGAAATGCATACCTCAACTTACGAATACAACCTTTGAAAGATTGCAAAAGATGATTTTTTAGTCCGCAAGTTATACAATGATAAGATGACGGTGTCGTTGTCGTTTGTAACCGCTGGCCAGAAGCCCCCGCAGCACCCACAGACCTGAAACTTGGCCCAAAAATTCGAACGTATCCCCGTGTAATGCACCTCGAAAGCCAAATTTTTAATTTCGAATTAGTTATTTTTAAATTAATTAATTAGTATCATTTTTGGTGTATCCGCCATAATTGAGGGAGGAAAACCTTCCTCCACCCCATAACATTATATATCGCTGGAAAGGGTTTTTTTTCCTGAAAAAGAAAAGTTTTAGCACGTTTCTGTCCGTTAATTAGGGCAGGAGATATTAATTAATCAAATTTAGTCAATTTTCAAGGCATAACTCTACACAAAAAGGAAATACTAGATCCATTTTCCGTACAAGCTGCTCTTTCTTCCGTGGTTTAAATTTACGTATAGAGTTAAGCCTTGAAAATTTACTGAATTTGAGTATATCTCCTGTCTTTTTGATTTATTTGGCGAATTGTTTTAAACTTTAAAAGGACTTTTAGTGCAGTTTAAAAGGTTGTGGATAAAACGGTAAGACTAGAATTTTCTATGCGATATTTTAAAAAAACTCAATGCATTTACAGCTTTTAAAATACTATGAGATTTATAGCTGCGATGCCTAATTAGTGAATTTGAGGTGTAATATAAGGATATGTTCTTAAAAATTAAAGTTTTGCTGTGGCCAATAACTCTCACAATATTTTCAGAAAATTATAGTAATTGGCCCCCTATGATGAGAACGCTATTGATAACTCTAAATGTTTAGCAACAAAAAAATCAGATGAAGAATTTAATGTATTAAATAAGCTCATGTCTCTAAAAGACTTCCAAAATATTTTTGGAGGCGAAGTGGACAAGAATTTATCGCCGGACCTTAAACTAGGATTCATCCGATAAAAGCACCGAAATATCAGAAGGAAGTTTCAAATAACACATGACCGTTATACAAAGTTTGGCGCTTTTTTTTTTCAGAATGATTTTTCTAAAAACTACTCTACCAATACTGAAATACTGACTGCAATTATAACAACAAATGCAAATCTGACTAATGAAGATAATGTGACAGCAGCAACAGTTGTGATAACTCCTCTGAAAACTCCTATAAATTTGTATACGCCATCTACTTCGGTTAATCTGTGCTTTGGGTCCCTTTTCTCGCCAAACACGGATTTCGGTTTTGTCGCCATAGAAACGCCATTTCTGCGTAATGTCTCTCGGAGCTTTCAACTACGCGAGACAACAAGGAAAAACGCGCCAGTTGGCGATTTTTTGAAAATACGCCAAGCAGGGACCCAAAGCGCATTTTCACCTCTACTTCAAACAAAACAACTCATTGTAGCAAATTTATCGATGATTACCAACAAAATGCGCCAAAAAGTAGGAGAAAATTTCTTAATAGGATAGACAATTGAACCATTCTTTATAATTTCTGAGAGTTACAGAGCAGCTATTGAAAACAATGAACAAAAAAAGCAGCAAAAAAAGTGAAAAATAAAGAAAAGAAAAGAAAACGGAATGGACAAGCAGCCGTACAGAAAGATGTTTGAATTACAGAAAGATGTTGAATGTTTACATGGCCAATAACTGTATGGTTTCATAGCCAATAACTATGATAAGATGGCCAATTACTATCAATTTGACATTTTTGTTTTTGCGTTGACTTTTTTCTAATAATATATCTGAAAAAGTGTTTTCAGACAGTATGAGTAGTAAAATGCATTAATATAGTATCATATGAAGTATTTCTTATTAATGCAGAAATATTTCATTTATTTTTTATTCAAGCATACAAATACGATGTCGCTAAAGTGGCTAATTACTATACCGCTTCAACTATAATAATTTTACTTCAGAGGGTTGGAGTGAATTTAAATTTATTCAGTGGACTTCCTTCCCATTAAAATGCACGGGCATCGCCGTGCGGGTACTGCTAGTACAATTGATAAAGGTGGCTGGAGATGAAATGCATACCCTCAACTACGAATACAACCTTTGAATGATTGCAAAAGATGATTTTTGTCCCCAAGTTATACAATTGATAAAGGTGGCTGGAGATGAAATGCATACCCTCAACTACGAATACAACCTTTGAATGATTGCAAAAGATGATTTTTGTCCCCAAGTTATACAATTGATAAAGGTGGCTGGAGATGAAATGCATACCCTCAACTACGAATACAACTTTTGAATGATTGCAAAAGATGATTTTTGTCCCCAAGTTATACAATTGATAAAGGTGGCTGGAGATGAAATGCATACCCTCAACTACGAATACAACCTTTGAATGATTGCAAAAGATGATTTTTGTCCCCAAGTTATACAATTGATAAAGGTGGCTGGAGATGAAATGCATACCCTCAACTACGAATACAACCTTTGAATGATTGCAAAAGATGATTTTTGTCCCCAAGTTATACAATTGATAAAGGTGGCTGGAGATGAAATGCATACCCTCAACTACGAATACAACCTTTGAATGATTGCAAAAGATGATTTTTGTCCCCAAGTTATACAATTGATAAAGGTGGCTGGAGATGAAATGCATACCCTCAACTACGAATACAACCTTTGAATGATTGCAAAAGATGATTTTTGTCCCCAAGTTATACAATTGATAAAGGTGGCTGGAGATGAAATGCATACCCTCAACTACGAATACAACCTTTGAATGATTGCAAAAGATGATTTTTGTCCCCAAGTTATACAATTGATAAAGGTGGCTGGAGATGAAATGCATACCCTCAACTACGAATACAACCTTTGAATGATTGCAAAAGATGATTTTTGTCCCCAAGTTATACAATTGATAAAGGTGGCTGGAGATGAAATGCATACCCTCAACTACGAATACAACCTTTGAATGATTGCAAAAGATGATTTTTGTCCCCAAGTTATACAATTGATAAAGGTGGCTGGAGATGAAATTCAAAAATGAGAGTCGTCGAAATTCGAGATATAGAGGTTTTCGAGAAAAATCATTCGAGATAAACATGAGAAAAACATTAACTTTATGCTGTAAAAGCGCGGGATATTGAAAAATTTCGACATAGAGAGGTTTTTGAGATAAGCAGGTTTAAGATAAATAGGTTCGACTGTATTAGAGCCGTTAAAACTTGCAGCAATTGCCGTATGGCATTAAAAACACTTTAGATGAAAAATATCAGTATTTGCCAAATTTAGCGATAAACTCTACATTGGGTGTTTTGGGGGGTTGAAATGAAAAAAAAAAAAAAATGCCGTGAAACAGTAAATGTGAACACCCTAATCAGAGGACAAATATGGCATTTTCCTGATGTTTTCTCTGTGGAAAGGTGTAGAAGAAAGCGACTACCACTAACTCAGATAAGAAAAGTTAAAAAAGCTTATCCTTTCAAAGAAATCAGAGGGCTTTCGTTCACAGGATGGGGGGGGGGGGGAGTAACTCACTGGTCAATACTCATTGATGTCACTAACAAATTGAAAATTTTCCGCATTGAAAAAGGAGTTCAGTATAATCTCGAAGGAAAGGAAAACGCAAAATTTTTGCATTTTACTTGAAGGAAGTTTTGGTTTCCAAAGTTGCTGTGTAATTATATTCAAAAAACCTAGAAATGGTAATTACTCTGATAAAGTTAATTTTTGTGCAGTTTTCTGTGTAGGTTAACACTAGAGCCGCTATACAGGCCGTCTATACCGTCTATAGTTATACTCGGTTACTCGAAAATAGGCGTACGAATTTTGAAAATTTTTCATCGTCTCCATAGAAACCACACAAAAGACAACTGTTTCACTCTTTTTTTATACACTGCTGTTGAGGCATTTCATTTATTTTATGTTTATCGAATTAGGCTTACGTTTTTATTTATGTCCTCGTATCTCAATTATTTTTAAACGTTTTCTAACAAATCTAGTGCTGAATAGTTTGTTTTAGCAAGACTTGCTATCATGAGTCTCCTTTACATAAATACTTCAAAAAGTATTCTATTAACGTTGATTGAATAATAGTTTACGCACAAAACAAGTTTAATCGTTTGCATTTAACCATTCTTGCAAAAGCTAAGTAGAAGAAAAGTCCTCAGTGCCGTAACTATGAAAACCACAAGGGAAAAGTGCGGTGCTACATATTTGTTTGTATGTTTGTTCCTTGGACAGATCCACAGTTTTGTCGGATTTTCATCAAACTTGGCACAGAGGTTCCTTGATGCTCTAGATTTTACATAGGTTGGGTTTTAAAATTTTAAAAAAATTCAAATATCTCAAAATTCAAATTTTTGTCTCAAAATGGCCATTTTCTTTCTATTTTGAATAGATAGAGTAATAGAGACAAGCCTTTAAGCATACAATATGATAAAATTTAACACATTTAAATAGGAGTATTTTCCAACAAAGATTACGATTAACAATGAATTATCAATTTAAAGCTCACCTATTTCATTTTTGCATGAAATAAATTAAAAACAATTATAATGGAGCTATAATTAGCACCGGGCAACGCCGGGTAATAAGCTAGTTCTACCATATAGACGAGCTGACGAATCAGATTTAGTTTGACCACTTTGGATTCAGTTCGCATTTGATTGGTTTTTCCTGGCGAGTTATCGCGTTTTGGTAATCTTCGCCGCAAGCAATTATTAGTTGTACGTGAATTAGGCAATGTCCCGAAAGTTTGTTCTGGTAGCCCTAACCCCGCAACAATTAAAAGTAGAAGTAAATAAATTGCATCCAAAGTGATCACACTTAAGGTGATGCATCGGCCTATCTATATAGCGGCTCTAGTTCACATAACAACTTTTTAAATGTTTGAAATTCCAGAGATCTGTGACTGAAAGTACAGGAGGCTCGGCTGGTGCGAAGTTTGGCTTTAAAACTAGAGTGACTGGTGGTGCTATGAAGGGCGTAACCGGTGGATTGGGAAAAGTTTTTGGAGGAATCGCCAACATGGGAGGGTCCTCCCGTAAAAAACAGGAGGCGATAACCCTCGATTGCATCAACTGTTGGTTCCAGCAGGTTGGACTTTTTGGAAAAGATACTGCTATTACAGCTCAAGACACTGAGAAGGCATTTGAAAAATTCAACAAGTTAGTATATGGTAGTAAGTTACCGCCCTTAAGCCAGGGCGAAGGCAGAGCTACGTGAAATTCACTGCCAGCTTGGCTATGTCATCCAGACCAACGCCTCCTAAATACTAAATGCCTGCAACTTTCTGGTTTTTAGCACAGAGCAAAATTTCGTCTTTGGTTCACGATACACTGGCATGTACCGCAGTTCTTCGAGAAAGAGAAATCAACGATTAGTTCATTTCTAAATTTAAATTTAAAAATCAACCAATCAAAAAATTTAATTCGAATATTGTTTGGATCCATCGCCAATAACTGCAAAATGCCCTTGGTTCACGATACACTGCCATCTAGCGGAGTTCTTCGAGAAATTAACGATTGAGTCATTTCTGAATTTAAATTTAAAAATTAACCAATCAAAAAATAACGAAGGCATTATCGGATTGCCGCAAGGTGGCGCTTAACGTGGAATCAACGACAGCTGTAACAAAGCAAATGTACTAGGCATTTAGTACTTAGGAGGCGTTGTCCAGACACTGCCAGTTTCATACTCATTGGAAACCATCAATCTGGCTTAGACAGTAACCGAGCTCCAGGCAGAAATGCTCTTAAAGAAGCTAAGAATGTTAAGCAACCGGGTAGATAACTTAAAAATAGTACACCAGCGACTTAAAATGCTAATAAATATCTCACTGGTGTGCTACTTCTACTTTAGCTACTTTGGCATTCTTACCTTCTTTAACAGGATTTCTGCCTCTAGCTTGGTTACTGTCTAAGTCAGACTGATGGTTCCTAATGAGGATAACGCCGCAATATCTGGATGACACGTGCAAGATGGCAGAGTTATTTCAAGTCAGTATATAGTAGTTTATTTCTCTGCATGAATTTATCTACACATTGTACAAATAAAGTCCATCAAATATTGAAGTCATTCTTACTCCTGTTTGTAAAATACCAGCTTTTAAGTAGGATAAAATTATTCAAATTTTTTGAATCATATTTATTTTAAGATTTAAATTTTTTTAACTTATTGAAAAGTATTTAACTAAAAAAAGGAACTATCTCTTTTTAATTACCTTTTTTCAGTATTTCAAGAACTTTGATTGTAAAATAACGACCCCAAGCCCAAGCAGTATGTCCACCTACATTTAGCTAAATAGGCTGAACACGAAGTCAAGCATCTTTGAAGAGTAATTCAATACGAGAAAAATATTTTACACAAAAGGAATGAGCTACTCAGAAGATAAATAATAACTAGTAGAAATTACTTTCCATTTTACATTTTTATTGCAGTTTATTCAAAATTGCGTTTGACAACAGATAGACTATTAAGGCTCCTGCATCATAAAAATCAACGAAGCCAATGAATCATAATCTTTCAGTGTATAATATACTGATATTTTTTTATTACAAGTATTGACCCTAATTTTACTTTCCAACAGACCTAGCATAGAAATAGAAGAGTTCCAGGAGCTCGTCGAGGATGTTGCAAAGGAGGCGAACATCCCAGAAGACGTTATTGCTGCTAAGCTGGAAAAAGTTGATTTATCTGAAGTGCAAGAAAAAGCTGTAAGCATTGAGCTTTCTTTGTGAATCAACATTTTTAAAGCTGAAAGTACTGGGCTGGAGTTAATTTTAAAAACCAGTCACCTACTTTAAAAGATTCCATACATAAAAACTACCCAAACTTAGTGTTCGTAACAAAAACTTCTACTAGAACGCGCGTCGCAAAAGATTACAGACAGCCATTTCTTCTGATTTAAGAGCCAACTTATTGGGTAAGAAGTACGAAATAAATTATGATAATTTTTAGTACCAAAAAATGAAAATACAAAGACCGTCAACTGGCGTAACTTTAGACGTTGCGGGTAACTTAGGCCCAACAAACGGAAGGACATTATCTATACTGTATGAGATATACCAGAGTGATTATATATTATCCATTCGCTTCTGAAGCCTAATAGGTTGTAACACTGACATGGCCCTATCATTATTGGCAGTACTGATTGACTTTTCATTTATTGGGTCAATGGTACACTATAAAAAACGCGAAAGTGACCCATGTTGACGACACCTAAGCAACTTTCTACAGTCATAGATTGAATGTGAAAAGCGTACAGTTAGAAAACTACGTAGAAATATAATATTAAAACTAATTTAAAACTATTGCAATGACACTATGTCCAGTTAAGAAGACAAGTAGCTATATGAATTACAGGTGGCGAGCTATCTACTCTCAGATTGAACAGCTATTTTAAAAATACCTATCTTCAATTAGAGCCACACACATTCGCAGTGATCATAGAAGATATAAAGTTTGTGCACAGAATAGGAGAGGTTTAAACTTTAATGCACATCAGCGTAAGTGGAATCGGCAGTAGTGAACTCATCGAATCAAAACTACAGCTAAGAAACCGATGGCAATCATGTCAACTATAGAGAAAGTTTCAGAGCGACTAATACTAATGAATTGAAGGGCTTGGAGGAAGAAGAGGTTATGTTACATTTTTAAAAATGAATACTCTGGACAATGGTAATTAATGGATACAGGTAAGCAAATAAAACTTGGTACACTAAACACGAAGATGTCATTAGATAATTTTCATACGCTCATTAACGACAAAACCAGAAAACAAAAAAGCTCAACATCTGCAACAATAAAACTTTGAAGTTCAATTACTCGCATTTTCTATTTTGTTACATAAGTCCTTCATCTCCCAAGCCCTTCAATTTAGAGATGAGAGAGAGAAATGTAAATCGAGGAGAAAACATTTTGCTTTTTGTTCTAGTCTTATGCTAGTAAAGAGTAAAATCATGTTCTTATCACTATAAACGCAGACCCTTTCCCACATTGAAAAAAAAGTTTTTTTTTTCGGTTACTCAGTAGTGTATATTAGGACAATTTTCGCATTTTTGTTTCATTACGGCCTTAATACCCGTAGCCCGTAGGTACTAGTTGCCTTTGAAAAGTACAGCAAGTTTGGAAGCTACCTTGGGTAAAATAATTTTTTTCTCAATCTTCATCCATACATAAGCCAAAAACCTTACAAAAATTTGTCTTTTCAGAAAACTATGACTGGCGGTGCAGGAGGCACTGCCGAAGCTAAAGTGGGAATTGAAACTGGAGTTGCTACTGGTGCCGTGAAAGGCGCAGCCGGCGGGATGGGGAAAGCTTTTGGAGCCATTGCCAAAATGGGAGGATCTGTTCAAATAAAGGATGGGAAAATAACTCTTGAAGTCGTCAACTGTTGGTTCAAACAAGTTGGAGTGATTGGAAAGGACTCGGATGTTACTACAGAAGACACGAAGACGGAATTCGATAAATTCAACAAGTCAGTATATATTTCTAATAAAATTATCACAGTAGTGTGGTACACGTGTATTTTCTGGAAATATAGTGGCAATTTTCAGGTAATGCAGAACAAGAAACTGTTCACAAAATATCATACGAAGCGAAATTATTTTTATTTATGTTTAAGTTTCTGGACTTTCCGAAAACTTAAGTACCGTAAAGTCGGGTTACTTGGACCCACAAGGAGGTTACTTGAGCCCACAGTAAAATGATAAAATCTGGGTTTGGTACTAGCATTAGAGACTGCAGAGTGCTTCTACCTAGAGGAGAAACGAGGAACTACGTGCAAGTCTTCAACTAATAAGTACCAAACCTAGATTTTATCATTTTACTGCAATGGGCTCAAGTAACCCCTTAGGGTCCAAGTAACCCAACTTTACGGTATAATAAGGGTATAGATTTTTGCATGCGGTACTTCTTCACATGGCACTTGTTTCCGTTCATGAAATTAAACATTATTGATTCGATAAGATTTGATTTTTTTTATTTAGTCTTTGCCCATGTCATTGAAATAACTGACACTGAGTTTTTTTTTCATAGAGAAAGCATAACACTTAACGAGTTTCACCAGCTCTTGGAAAACATTGCAAAGAAGGTGGACATGTCAAAGGATGATCTTGTTACAAAACTGGAAAAAGCAGATTTATCAAGAGTGCGAGAAATAGTCGTAAGTACTGAAATTTCTCTATATCCTAAAAACTTTAATACATTATGTAATTAATTTCTAGAACAACTCTGTTTCTAGCCTTGAAAGTACTGAGTACTGCTTAATGGAGCAGAAAGTAGGTAGAAAGTTAAATCTCTAAAGCTCCGTTTTTATAAATGTTATAATGATGTGTACATAGCATCCGAGGTTGTTTTTATTCTTTCTCTACGATTTCTCAGAAAAGTGTAAGATCCAATTGAAAAGTTACTACATAGAGCATAAAGTAAAAACCAAATTTGTATATTAAGTTGTAAAAGTGTTTGGCAAGGTTCCCTAGTGATAACAAGGTTGCCAGTATTTTTTATCAAATTAATATTCGATGACTTTTTGGAAAGAACATGATTCATTTGTTAATAAAATTAATTATACCGTAAAATGGGGTGAATTGGTACACTTTTCAGCTTGTATTGTAAAAAAAGTAGTTAAAATTTTTTTTTCAATTTGATTTTTTGGGTAAAAACTTAGGTCTTGCTTTGATTTTGATATTCCAAGCAAAGACAAAACATGTTGAACCGTTATTATGTATATATAAAGGAATTTAGGGGTGTCTCGAATCACCCCGCTGATACGGGTCAATCGGAGCACGTGTTAAAATTTTTATTTTCTTCAATTTAACCTGTAATAGGTTTCACAAACATGAGTAATATGGATGGATAGAATAAGAACAGATAGTTACTGTCAAACAAAAGTTTATTTCTACAACAGTAAACGTTTATGATTTGTCAAAATTTAAAACAATTTTGAATTTATGAAAAATTAATTTTTCATAAATTCAATTTTTCATAAATTCTAAAATTAATTTTAAGAAATGCTTTTGAATTGAAATAAAAAAATTTACAAATATGTCCACAAATATGCTTTTGTCCTTAAAACTAGCATTTGTGGCTTGGCTTAAGTTTTTATAACTTCTTCTGGGATGAACGCTGCCTCTTCTTTAGTTTCGTGAAATGTCTGGGTTTCGGGGATTGATTGTCCTGTAAGATTTTCCCACTTATTCATCACTGTCTGTGTGCTGGACTTTTACTACGTAGAATATATATGACTTCTAAGTAAAAAGAAGTCTCCTGGAGCAAAAATCTTTTGAAATCTGCAATGTTCTGTCATTCTAAGAGCTAGTTGCTCACGCGAAGGAACAAACAGCAATAAATCCTTGTCCTTGTCTTGACTAAAAGAATTGGGATTAGAATCTTGATTTTGCAAACAGTTTCCTTGAAATAAGTTTGAGTTGGAACAGCATAACAAGGTGTTACAATTCACTCAGGTGTTCCATTTCCGCAAATCCTTATCCTATGACATTATGAAGAATTTTTCGTTTTTATGACACAATTAAAATATGTTGTCTCGTCTAATGTGGTACTCTGTTGTTCATATATATGCATAATTAAAAAATACTATTCTTACCAGGAAAGTACTCGACTTAAGTAATAATGAAAAAAGTTAAAAATGGTACCATTCGAAAGAGCATACTGAAACATGTTTTTGACCCAAAGATCAAGTGCCCTCGTCCCCTCGTTTTCGAGATAAGGGATCTTAAAGTCGGCCGAAAAGTAGCCAAATTTGAAGACTTGGCAAGAAATTGAAGCTACCTCCCAATTCTCCCTTCCGCTGCCTTCTCGGCATCGCATCGTTTCCATGTTTGGTCATTTGCAAAGAAAGTAAAAGATGTTTTACGTTAACTACGTGTATGAGTCAAGATAAAGAATGCTGGTCAAAACTGATGTGGAAAGCAGAGTGCTTTATCCAGAGGAGCAAAAACATTGCAAAGAAGTTAAAGTGTTATCTTTTTACGCATGATAACAATACATTTTAAAATTTTAGTTATTTTAAGTTTCTTTACTGAACTAAGTTATATGTGTTAATTATTATACGTTAAAATATATTGCACGTGTTTCTAAATGAATAATTCAGGATAATTAAATAAGTATGAAGAGCAGCTAATATAAGCTTATGTACAAAAAATGAAATAAATAGTCTTTGAGGTAGAAATTAAATTGTCATGGATTATGATATCAGTTCTCATTTCAAAAAAAAAAAAAAATCGATACAAGAAGTTTCACTATCTGCTCACTCTTAGCAAAAACATTTATTTTTTTAAATTGAAATCGAGAAAAAATAAATAGAAATTTTAAAAAGAAAACGAATAGTAAATATCAATAACTGCAAAATTATATCCATGTCGGAAATTACATCAAGGGTAGAGGGAAATAGTTATTTCCATTCTTAAAATATACTAATAGAGTCGACATTCATTGTAAAAACCCACGTCGTTCGAACAAAATTGGTCACTGTAGCGAAAAGTCTCTGTAACGTAAATGTACAACATATTGCATGTTAATTTCGTATTGTTTAAAAACACTAGAATAACTTTTACTAGTTCTGCTTTATGTTCAACAGGTAGGAAAAGACTAACAAAATTGTAAATCTATGCAAGTTTTAGCTTAATTTTCTGTAAAAGTAGAAAATAGGTGAAAAAAATCATGAAAGAAGATCTGAAGCATTGGAAAAAAAACACGCTCAAAACAATTGAGTCGAAAAAGCACAACTTAATAAAAATAATAAAATACAGAGAAATTTAAAGTAGGAAAGTTGGGTTTTGAGCTGCGGAAACTGTTCCTGTCAGTCTGTGTATTGGCCAGTTCTTCTGCCCACCCCCCGGCAATAACTTGTGAGTGCATAGTTCGATTCGATTTTTTTTTTTTTTTTTGAGCGAAAGATTTCAGTGAGGACAATGCACTCCCATATTCGACTTTTTGATTTGAACAATATATCCATTTCGAATATCCGTTTTTTTTTCGTCCTCCTTTATAACTTTTGAGGGAACAAGTCCGATTCGAGCAAACAATTTTTTCTTTCGAAATATCTCAGAGAAAACACCTCATTCCTGTTTGATTGTTTTATTTGAACGCATTTTCACTAAATTTTTAGCAGGTCAAAAAAAAAATTGCCCCCCACCCCCCCGAGCCTAGTCCCTAATAACTTTGCTTGAACAGTCTTATTTGAGCACTTTTTTTTTTGAAAGACCATTCCTACATACCCAGTAATAGGGTTTGCTCGACCCTAAGTTCTGGTTCAAAATTAAGACCAGAGCGCTCTTCAGGGCCCTATCCCGGTTAAATCACGAAGCTGTGGTAGGTACGGGGGACCCTGGAGTATGAAATGAAAAAAAAAGGTGACAAAATACTCAAGGGAACTTACCTTAAATTATAGGGGACCCACCAACAGAAAAGTGGTTTGAAAAAATTTATATTTGCAATTTTTACAATTAAAAAACCCAAACATCACCCCGTCCCCATGCTACAGAATTGTGCGAACACTTAAAAAAATGACGAAAACAGAAAAACAGGAGGTTCAGTTGTCTCCTGGGACCCTTAAACAAGGGACCTGTTTTAATCGCAAATAATAAGACAAAATTTACTTTTGATGTTGTTTAAAATTGTTTTTCCTCCTTAAAAAGCTCTCTGCTTTCCATGTCATAGGCTTGATAGTAGCTTTTGGCTTAAACACGCACAGGTAAAGTAAAATACTATTGTAAAGCCGTCTTCCACAAGCTTTGCAGATGACCAAAAATGGAAATTAGGATTCCTGCTAGACGCAAATAGTGTAATCGCGCCGCAGCTTCCAGTTTCATTATAACTCGCTAAAATTGGCGAATTTTCAAAAAAAAAAAAAAAAAAAAAATCAGCTGACTTTAGGATCTTATATTTCGATAACGGGGGCGCGAGGGCAAAAACGCATGCTTCCAGAAACATGTTTTACAATACTCTTTCAATTGGTACTCATTAAAAAAAAATTCATTATTCCATGATCGGGTACTTTCCTGGTTAGATTTGAAGTATGAAGGGGTATGTACGCCAATACAAAGTTTTGTAGACCATGAAAACTTGAGGTTTTTTAGCGTCCCGCTTGCAGCCTTGCACAGAAGCCAATAGTGTTTGCCAGAATGACAAAAATAGTTTTCCCCTACGTCTTATAATAATATTACCTTCCTAAAAAATTTAACTGCCAAAAATACCCAACGATATATTTATGAAGAATTTCTTTGTATGAACAGGAAGTTTTGTTCCGAATCACCGAGCTGTTCCTATACACCCCGTTTTATGGTACCCAACTTCAAAGAACTATTTTTAGAGAACTTGAAAAGTAACGGTTGTCGTTGCGCGCCAGGCCACAACCTTTTTTCAGCCAGGTGTAAACTGTTGCAATATGTTGGTATTTCTACGTTCATGAAAGTTATGCATTATTTATACATCAAACTATTAAACTAAAGCTATTTTTTTCTGAACATGATAAACTAAGGTTGCTTATGTAAAATTTTCATCATATACGACTTGCCAGCTGTTAAAGATAAGTTCAAATGAAAGTACAGGACCGTCATTTCGAATTTTTCCAGGGGCGGGACAAAAGGGTGTATACACAATGTAAATTTGCCAAAAAAAAAAAAAAAGGCAAAGACTACGCCTACTTACATGCAAATACATTGATTTACAAAAATCAGGGGGCCCCCTGAACTCCAAAATGACGGGCCTGAGAAAGAAAGTGGTTTACATCATGTGCTCAACAAGGATAGTGATAGTTTGTTGCATGGAGTTTTAAAGCCAAAATGCAAAATATTTCCGCTTTGAGAAAGGTATACCTTGCTACCTTAAAAGACATGCTTGCAAAACTTCTGCTCTACTGATTAAACAATGCTCAGTATTTTTATTCACTGCAATGATTTAAAAAAAACTAGAAAGTTTTGAGGTTACTTTAGTAGGGTGAAGTGGGGTAATTGCGTACTTGGGGCAAATGTGTACTCATTTGAAAAAAGGAGGAAAAACTGAAGCTAGCTGCTATCTAGTGGCACCATTTGGAAGCCTGTAGGTTAGTGATCACTTCTCAGATGGCTGCACCTATGTCCAGATAATAAGGCTTTATCAATCTGCCTCCATTTCGTCAGGTGTTTTTTTCGTTGTGAATCACATTTCGTGGACTTTTGTTTACAGTGCTGCAGGATCACCATTTTCAGCTAAATTTGATTAGTTCTTGGATAAATCACTTGAAGGTAAGTTGTTTTCCTCATTAATGGCTGCAAAATAGTTGAATTAATGTTTACCTATACATACTGTTGGGGTATACATTTACCCCGGTTTGTTTTCAGTCACGGGGTAAATGTGTACTTTTTCCTGGGGCAAATGTGTACTACAGTAAACATTTACCCTAAGCAAAATTTACATAGAATACACATTCACCCACTCCTTATTAGACTTTTACAATCTTATTAGGGCGTATATTTTTGTTCCCAAATGTTTGATTGACCTCCTCACAATAAATTAATTGTAAAAAATGGAGAAAACACTTTCGTTTACCCTCACTCTGAAGATATTAGCAAAATCGATGGCAATGCTATTGTCACCAAGCTTCCAGAGCCATCTGAGGGAAAAAGAGGTGTTTTGATATTCCCAGCTAAATTTTCCTCCTACAACATGGGTTAGCAGAGTTGCTGAAGGTCTCACTCAAATTTGCTATTCTCATTTTGGCCAGGACTCGCCACTATAATTCCTTTTTTTTTTACATTCCAAGATACACATTTTGGCATGTTCTTTTCAATTTTGCTATTAAAGACGTTTTTTCCCCTTTAATCCTATGCTTTGTACTTTGTTTTCACCTTTGTAAACTGTACCAATTAAGAGAGGACAGAAGGTGGGCAACAAAAAAGTGCATAGCTTCCGCTGGAGAATTCGGAAATAAAAAAATCATACACAGAATTTTTTGTCCTTAACTGCTCTTTTGTACTTATTTGGCCCAACAGCAAAACAACTGAATTGTATAGGATTTTCATGCGGCGTACACATTTGCCCCAACTTGTGGGGCAAATGTGTACTTCAGAGATGGTTTTAAAAACATAGCAATACAACCATGAAAAAAATAGTTTTTTTAAAATTCTTTGGGTGATTTGTAATCTAGAGAAACGCCGATAAAAGATGATATAAAAAAAATAAAATTCTGAATACCCCCCTCTCCACCAGAGACTTAAGAAGTTGAATTTCGTCAAAACAGGTACACAATTACCCCACTTCACCCTACACCACAATTTTCTTCCACACGTAAAACAAAACATCTCTAAACATTTCAAATTTTCAGAAAGCTACAGTTGGTGTTGCAGGAGGCATAGCTGATGCAAGAGTTGGAGCTGAAATTGGAGCTACCACTGGTGCCGTGAAAGGTGCTGCAAGCGGATTGGAAAAGGCTTTTGGAGCCATCGCTGACATGGGAGGGCCTACTCAAGCAAAGGATGGGGAAATCTCACTGGACAACATCAATGCATGGTTCAAACAAGCTGGAGTGATTGGGAGGGACTCTGCAATTACTGTCCAAGACACTGTGGAGGAATTTGAAAAATTCTCCAAGTCTGTATATGTTTTACTTTGTCATACACTAAACATTTTGTGTGACCTTACTCCATAAATACGGTGGCAGCAGTGCTGCCTCCGTATCCTCAATTTTCTTTTTAATTCTTATTGGGCTACTTTACGGACTTTACATTTTCCGGACATAGTCTATTAACCGGTATATTGCCATGCTAAGCACAAAAGTGGTATATGGAGAGAATCACAAACTGAGATATTGTTGTTTAAAGTTTTGGCGTCTCCATGTATTTGATTCAGGAGATACTTAAAAAAAAATTTTTTTTAAATATTTCCCTTTCTCAAATGACCATAAAACATTGCATTTAGAAAATGTACGTCACCAAGAGCCACCTGGTGGCCATTACTCAATTTTGTTAAAAAGTGCAGATACGACTTTTATGCTTAGCACGGCAGTATATGTATTCATTCTTTTGTGTGACACCATTACCGAAGGATGTCATTACCAAGAGATATTAGTCACCCAGTTTCCAGATCAGATGGAGGCACCTGTTCTTCCTTTTAGCGAGTCTGCACTAAAAATAATCGAAAAAAATATGGGAAGAGTACTCAAAGACTAAAAATTACTCGAGGGATTTCTTGCAGTTAGGTTTAAGCCAGCACCTTTAGAAGTAATGTACCAACCTGTTACCACTATAACATTTTTCTGCGAGGTTTTTGGTAAACGAGTACATATATTTGCTTATTAATTACTGTTCGACTATGTTTTCCATCGAAAGGTGTAAAGCGTTAGGCTTAGACGCGATTCTATCTAAAATAGTCTAGCACGGAAATAGAAAATATAGAAGAGGGTGATTTTTATATGCGTGTTTTCTTCATTTATATGCTACTCTGGTTTGAATTTGGGAAAATGGCCTTCAGCAAACCATTATATGCATGTTCATATTAAGAAAGGAAAAGGTAAATGTGAGCTCGCAATAGCCAAGCTGAATGCTACGAAACGAGTGGCTAGTCTGTGGGTGTGGGGGGGGGGATGTATTGAAACTAAAATACTTGATATAATAAACTAAATTAAATATATAGCTAAACTAAAATGCTACATATAATGGGATTTATAGTCGTGTGAATAACATCTATTGACCGTTTTTTCTGCGTAGCACAAGAATGTATCTTTTTTTTTTTTTTTACAAAAATCAAAACATTAAATTTTAAGAAAATGATTTTATATTTAAGCACCTTTACTCTGTGACAGTTAAATTACTTATTTTTGACAGTATTATAATTCTTATTGAAAAATACTAGTTCAAAATTAATTTTAATGTAGACCCAGCATAGCAATAGATGAGTTCTACCAGCTTTTGGAGGATATTGCAAAGAAGGAAAACATATCAAAGGACGATCTTGTGGCTAAACTAGAAAAAGCTGATTTATCCAAAGTTCAAGAAGAATCCGTAAGTTTTTTTACCTACACTAAAAAACTAAAAATTATTTTTATTATTTAAAAATTAACGTGCTAGAAGTTGTGAAAAGATGTCTGTGGCTGTCCCAAGTCCAAAGCAACCTATGTCACCTACGGCTTAGAAGCATTCCCGAAAGTTTTTTTATTACCATTATAATTCCTAAAACCTTGGCCACCACTAATATTTCGTATTGAGAAATTCATTAAGCAGCCTGTTTGGAGACCTTGTGGTGGTACGTAGAATTTGGGATGGTTTAAACTGTTTGTCAAAAACCTATTTTACGCTTTATTACATTGTTTAGCAAACTTCTGAAAATATTTTTCATATTTTATGTTTCTTCTAGAAATTGATTCCCAAATATGGAGGCAATCTCTAAATACAGTTTTTAATCAATTAAAGCAGCAGTAGACGGTTGACCACCAGTAAACCACCTCAATTTAGTAAAGTTAAGCCTTACATGAAGAAATTTAAAATCCTGCCACGAGAATTACTAATTTTGTGAAAAACGCGAGTTCGTGATTTTGAGAACGCTGATATTTTATTTTGAAGTAGTTCATCTAAAATTTTCTCCTCGCATTAAACTGTTCGTATTTAAAAATTCTTAATCTCAGTAAAAATTTTTTATTCACTTTGAACGAAAGGAATGGACTCCAAAGGAAAAGATGAGAAAAGTGCAGGGGTAAAATTGATTATCTTTTCATTTTCAGAATTTTTTTTCTGTGGTAATTAAGGAAAACAAATAGCTACAATATCTTTATCATTGTTCGGTAATATTTCTCTAATTAGACTTTTGAGTTTCAATTTTTGTTAAGGTTTTAATTATCGGTTTGTGGATGCTGAAAATTACTTGTACGATTTAAATTTATTCCCATGATTTTAACTAGCACATTTCAAAGCTAAAATAATTTTCGTTAAAGTCATGTCGCTTGGTTTTGGCGAATATTCTACCTTACATCTTGGCGAAAATAACGTTTTCATCACGCCATGTTTGGTTTTCTTTTTCTTACTTTACATTTTAAGGAAACTTTTAACGTTTCTCATTTAATCGGCAGATTTTATTTCGTGTAATGTGCAACATTTTCATGGAGTTTTTATTCCTGTTTTATGTAATTGATGGATTGTTTTGATTTAACTTTTCCAATTGTTTTTGGCTTCATCTTTTGTGTTTGGAGCATATTTCTAATACTTTACCGGCTTAATTTAACTATTTGATGGAGGACATTTAGATAATTGGGAATCTGGTACGGTTTTCAAATTTTGGGCCATAATTATTTTATTCTAGTAACCCTTTGTTTACATGTACGAAGGAACGATTTTCTTCGCCCATTATGCATTGTTGCCAAAGATTTGACGCCAATGGAGACATAGACTGCCGATTCCCAATTATCGAAATCATCCCGTTTGATGAAATTTTTTTTTTCATTTAAGCGGAGCTTTTATTCCCATTCAAGGACAAAGGATAAAATACCACGCTTTTAAAACAGTGACATTTCTTTTTTAGTCAGTAATTCAACTCTTGTGTTGGGAATTATTTTGTACTTTTTTGTTTGATGAATCCAAAAAGCGTGATTTTAGTTTTATTATTACTTTTTCGAAAATTCGCATGCCTTGAAAAGGTTTCTTAAAAATTTTAGCGTGCCGTAACTGGAATTGTAGGCGGGGTGGCTAATGCTAAAACTGGACTTGATGTTGGAGCTGTCACCGGATCTGTGAAAGGGGTGGCCGGTGGATTAGAGACATCATTCGAAGCCTTCGCTCATCTTGGAGGTAGTAAGGAAGTCGCCATCACTCTCGATCAAATTAAGTTATGGTTCCAACTGGTTGGACTGACTGGAAAAGATGCTATGATTACTGTCCAGGAACTCACAACGGAATTTGAGAAATTCGCAAAGTCAGTATATAGTTGATCTTTAGTACTTCTCCAGAATTCATTAATATGCAATGTCAATCATATCTGTTTTAGAAATCCGCTTCGAAAATTAAATTTTTGATTAATTTTCATAATTGATTTAATTTTTATTGTTAGATAATTTAGAGATTATTCATCAGTTGTAAGAAAGCAGATGCTAGCATACGGGAAAGTAGGATCGTTTAGCTCTGAACAGAACAACCTTAATTCTTTTTAAAGATGTTCGTGTGTCTACGTTTTAATTCGCTTTGAGTTATTTTAAGAATTATTTCTCATTAAAAGAAAAATCCTTAAGGTGCTATACAAATACTCGTTTTAATTTCTCGTACAGTTTTATATAAAGTTCGACAGCGTATAATACTTTACCTTCCTTTACCAAACGCATGCTTATCAAGTAATCTAATGTTGCTAACTTCAAGCGTCATTGAAAGAAAAGAAGCGGCATGCTTTATTCATCAAATGTTTTGAACAGGGTCCAGCAACAGAACTTCCAAAACATTAAAAACTATTTCATGAGCCAGAATCATTAATATATTTCTTGACTATTGTCCGACCACGGGTAAGCTGGAAAAGCTAATATGCGGTTTACCGGCGGAAATGGGAGCATCTATTAGTTTTTAGGGCTGTCGGTTTTTGCAGATGCGTGGTAGCCTCTAAATTAAGCTGAGACACAATGAAATATGAAAATCACGAGCATCCAATTTTTAATTTTTCCCTCATCCATATAGACTTGTTTTTGCTGGATGTTTACTTAATCCAAAGCATCTGTAGGTCAAAGAGTGTGTATGTAAATTTCCAAAGTTTTAATTTTACTCAGTTTTGAAAATCATAGCAAGTAGGTAACGTCAGCCACTGTTCAGTGTCCATACGCTGGAAGAGCAGATTTATGGTGTTTCTCACATGACCCTTGCCAGCCTAAAAACGGGTCTGCTAGCATTTTTTGCCCAGTTGTTGGTTTTTTTTTGTTCTCGTACTGTCCTTGAGTGGTTGGCATAAACGTGGAATTCCAAAATTCTCCACAGTCAATCGAAAGGGGACCAAATCGAGGGAGCACTCTGAGTACTCGAAATCATTTCTTATGGAGATAAGTCATTTCGTCAAAAATTTCCCTCAAAACAGCCACGGTCGCAGTGGGAGTCGCTGCTTCTGTTGCAAGCAAATGCCACTTGAGTAGTGAAAAAAAAAAAAGAGACAGAGTATCTAATAATGAGATGCTACCAACCTGATATGACTTTAAAAACAGTCTAAGAAACAACTTTAGACATCAACCTATACTATTAAAGATAAATAAAAAACGGACACTGTTATTCAATATATAACTTGTGTTTTGTCTTCTTATAAAATTAGTTTTTGCTCTTTTAATGCGAAATACAATCCTTCTGTTGATTTTGTATAGGCCCAGCTTAGCGCTCGATGAGTTCTACCTATTCCTGGAGAATTTGGCAGCTTCGAAGAAAATGTCAAAAGATGAACTAGTTTTACAACTGTCCACAGTTGACGTAACAAAAATACAACAATCAGGTGTAAGTACCAACTGTTGCTTAATCTCAGTTATTATATGTACTAAATTGTATAAATCGTGCAGAAAGTGACGAACACGCAACTGCATTGCTGAAATGCTTATAGAATACTGCAATAGTAGTAGCATTAAAAAAAAAAAAAAAAAAAAAAAAAAAAAAAAAAAAAAAAAACGCATTATTTTCCACGAAAAGTTACCATTTTGTCTCGCACGTGAAGCTCGTGTATTTCATTAAAAAGTAGTGGTTATAAAGTAGTGATTAATGAAATTCTGTTGGTTAAGAAATTTCAAACAGGTGTAGGATTTCTTATACATTTTTTTTAATTACAAGGTAGCATGTCAAAAAATTGCTAGATCGTGTTATCATTGTTGTCAGAAAGCCTTGCTAATGATAACGCATTATCATTGATCACTTTTTAAAACCATGCAACAGTGTAGCAAAAGATATCATAAAAGAGATTTATCAAAAAAACCTGATCTTATTTTACAAAAAGTTTTGTTTCCATCATTGCCCACTTCAGCTTAATAGTATAAAAAATTAATTAATGCTTTTGACGCCGAATTGATGTAGTTGACGCATTTGAAAAGAAAAATCACTGTATACTGTGATTTTTCCCAATAAGACCGTAGTTCACTTGAATAGGACACTGGATTAGGAGGAGGTGAATATGATCTATGATCTTGTGCTGCATGTGGCTCATATGTGCACCAGCTATACACAGTAGGTTCAAAAAAAAAAAAAAAGCAGAAAATAACCAATTACAGAGCTTTAACTGAGAGGATTGAAATTTCTCCTTTCCATTGAATTAAACATGAATATTCTGATGATTTTTTCTTGTTTATCAAATGAGGTTTGTTATATATAAATGTTTTTAAGAATTTTTTTATTATTTTTAGCTGGATGGTACTTTTTGCTTTGTTTTTGTATCTAAACCTCGCTTAAGATAATCTTTGCTCAGGGTCTGCGTCATTAGGGGCCCACCTTCCCAATATGGTCTACTCGTCGTTCTTTAGTCAAAACAGATAATAAGCATAATAGAAACTTATACTTTTACTTGGAATTATGTTTTCTTATTTCTTATGAGTTAGCTTATGAATGTAAAAAAAACTGGAGTTAATTGAATCATAAATAAGCAAAATAGTGGACCAATGGCAAATTCCTTATTTTGCTCACTTAGATTACGAAAGCAACCCAAAACAGCTCATCACCAACTACTCTTTTCTATTTCCCAAAAGAGGTAAATATTGTAATAGACAAAAGCTGTCTAAAAAAAAAATGCGATCATATGTACATTAAAAATTTTTGTATAAATAGAAAGTACATATGTATTTATCACCCGGTCTGCCAGGCCGGGTATGGGACCGGGGGTTGTGGCAATCGATCAAAATTCGCAATTTTTCTTAAGATATCCTTCAGATATCTTTAAGATTTTCTGCAGTTTTGGTGCACAGTTGAAGTTTTTAAGACAGTATATGACAAAGGTTTTTAATTTTATTCCTGGGCAGGTTCATTCTATTTTTCAGGTGAGGGGGGGGGGGTATTAACATTTTGACGGCCACCGCCTGTTTTTTGGAGGGAGGTACCCTCTTGCTGATTACGTTGAGACATGTAACAGACAGACATCGACCGTCTCGGAAACACTAAAACAATTCATTCTAATAGTAGTGGTTTAAGCAGTGGTGACCATAAATGGCGCCGTAAAGGGGGAGGGGTCATAATGTATATTACCGTAGTTGCAATTTTTCAGGTGATTCTTGTCACAGGTGATAGTCGGACAGAAAAGTTTTAACTATTTTGTTGTTTTTGGGAGGAGCTCCCTAATATTATGGTGAGGGGTGGGGGGAGCAACGTCTTCTTTAGGGGGGAGTGCCCCTTGCTAAAGTGTCTCAATAGTAAGACATCAGACATAGAGCAACCGTCGACGTCTCGAAAAGCACTCCAGCAATTTATTCTAATAGTAGTGGTGTAAGCAGTGGTGACCATAAATGGCGATTGGGGGGGGGGGGAGGAGGATTAAAGCTCAAGATGCGCCGTTGAAATTTTTCAAACGATTTTTGAAAGGGGTTGTTGTTTTTTTCTGGGGGAGAATCTTCCTGTTCGGGGGGGGGGGATTGCTTAGTAAAATTGGGGGGAACCCCTTTTTTGGGGGGAGGGGGTGACTACTCTTGTGTACTCTGACTACTAAGACATGCAATAGCGATCAGCCATCGACCATTTCGGAAATCATTTTAGCATTATTTCCTAAAAAAAGTTTAAGGGTTGGTGTCCCAAAATGGCGGAAGGGGTTTCGGTACCCGTTTTCTACCTACAGGTTTTAAAATGCGCAATTTGGAGCAAAATATAGCTCAGTCCCCTTCGTTGTCTGAGAAAAATCTGAAGATTTTTCAAAGATCTTCCTGCATAATTCTGAAGAAATTCTTAAAATATTTCGAAGATTTTAGGCTTAGCGGCTCAAAACTGCAGAAAATCTTAAAGATATCTGAAGAATATCTTAAGAAAAATCGCGAACTTTGATCGTTTGCCACAACCCCCGGTCCCTTACCCGGCCTGGCAGACCGGGTGATAAATGTTTGCCTACATATGTACTTTCTATTTATACAAAATTTTTTAATGTACCTATGATCGCTTTTTTTATGTAGCCAGTCTCGGTCTATAAAGTTTAAAGCTCAACTTATTAACGCCACACTATACTGTAATTTTTAAATTATTATTTTTATTTTCTCCAACCAGTTTCTCTGTTTTTTTTTCAATCTTCTATTTTATGATTTTGTTAATTTAATTCCGCACGTTCGAAATATTAAATTTTTTTTAATGTACTGGCAATGTTCAGTTAAGATTTCTTTTCACTGCTGGACGTATTTTTGTTTAGCCCGGTAGTGGGACAAAAAAAAAAATGTTGTTTTAGTAAAACTTTACAGAAATTGGAAGCATTTCGAACCTTTTGAAATAACAATGTCGAAGCATGGTCGTTGTATTCGATTCTCGCTGCGTTAATTGAACCATTTTCTTCATAAACCAGTTAAGCCCCAAGCTCTATGTAAAATTTCGAAAAAAAAAAAAAAGAAAGCATCACCATAGAAGAATTTTCAATAAGAATTTCCATATTTTAAACTTTAAGAGATATACGTATTTGAGTAAATTTCTTTTAACCAACAGGGTTAACCTATCAAATAATTTATTATGGTGTTATAAATGTTTTCCTAATGTTAGAGATTTTGACATTTTAGTGGTTTCTGAAACATACAAATATTACGTTGAACGTATTATATAGAACGTCTGATTCAAAAACGTCTACTATATCTCTACAATAGAAATTTAGTAACCTAGAAGATTTTCTTTAAAAAAAATAAATAATTAAAATAAATAAAAAAAAAAGTACGAAATTATTTACTTGGACTTCAGAACACGATCAAGTAGCATGATGTCATACGTGTTTGGAAATTATTGTGGTAATATTGAATCACAATTACCACCACATTGAATCTTAGTTTTTTTCCACTAGAGTCATCTACTATTTACTACGACTGACCTAGTAGTCACACCCCCAACCATCACCATTTCGGATGGAATTTTATAGAGTTATACATCTGCCTTTGTCACCAACATATTCAAATTTTGAGCTTCCAAGATCTAAATCCTGAGAAACCATGGATCTCTCAGACAAAGGGTTCCAAAATGCCGGGACAGCTTTACGCATTGAATTGACGTTTTGAGGCCAAGCTCGCAGAAAATTTAATTACACTAGAGCTCTGAAATTTGGGGAATTTGGGGTGTTGACTACGGTCAATACGATCTGATATTTTAGAGATTTTATAAGTAACAATTTTTGTAGAATTTTTGGTTAGCACTAATTATCACAAACCATTCAAATACATGGACTTATGATTATATTAAATGTAAATGCATTTAACGATTACAGTAGCAGTGTTTAAATATTTTAGATCTGTAAAAGATGTTGGCATCCTATATGCCTACCAAAAAAAATCTTCATAAAAAATAACGCCTTTTTACTGCACTGATGCTTAAGGTAAGAAGGGACTTTCAGATGAGCAAAAAACGGTCAAAAAATCGGCTCTTCTTTGATGATATTTCTAAAAACTATATGATTGAAATACATGTTATTGCTATTGTAAATAAATAGCTTTACCTTATTTGTGGTGAATTTGTATTCAAAACTATTTTAATAATGAAATATGCAATAGTAAATGTTGATTTTCTCAAAACACAATTTTGCGCGTGTTTTCAAATTTCATACTGGTCCAGTGTAAAAAAATATTATTTAAATTTGCTAAATTTTTTTTGCCATGTACTTAAGAGGTTTGTTAACATTTTGTTGGGAAGGAATTTTCTATTTTATTAGCTGTGTCGAATGTATTTGCTATGTTTTATTGAAATATGGATATCTTTTACAAAAAAAAAATGTAGATTTTAGTTTGTTTTTTTGTTCTTTACTTTTTTCCACAATATAAGAAAAAGTACTCCCAGCATTTTATTTTCTGATGTTTTATGTTCCACATTTTGCTTGTATTTTGTAATTTTAATGAAATTTCAGGCGCGAGGAATAATATAGAAAAAGCGTTAACCCTACACTGCATGATTTTTTATTTTTCTTAGAAAAAAATATGTGTTTGTCAACGTAATAAGAAAACATGGAAAAATATTTAAAAAAATTAAACTCTAATTTTTTACCACTTTCTAATTAAAAATAGTTTTGTTGCCAAATGGCTACACCATGCATTCAACAGATAAAAATGATTTTAAATGATAGTCTTGAAATTAGTTGTTTTTTGTAAAAAAATAGAGGAATTGAACATTTGGTGCACTGTACTCTTGTAATCCTATACATTTTGACATTTTACATCATTGTTTATTTGTACTGTGTTCTTTCCGATGATCAATTCTGTCAAATCTGATATCTTTTGGAGGCTCTCTCGCGAGCGCTCTTTTTTTTTTTTTGGTTTATAACTATTTCCTCTGTAGCTAATGGTCTCCCTCCTTTTAATACGCTTTTATTAACTTCACATGTGGGTTTGTTTGTATGTATGTGTGTAACTCTGAATAAAAGTTAAAATTTACTTTCTCTGGAAATATAAAAGCAATATATTTAATATTATTTTTAATACTAAAGGTTAAATTGTATTGCATGTTGATGTATAATAAGTGCATGTAAACTTAAGGGTGGATATTCAGTAGTTTTGAAAATCAGAGGGAAACCCGTGATGATCACAGCGCATTCCTATATAAAAGCGTGTTTTTTAGTTTTTTTCAAAACTATATTTTAAAATTGTTAATAGTTTTATTTGTTCGTGTAAGCACAACGTTTGTGCTAACTGAAATCTAAAATGAACACGTTTTGAAGGCTTTTCCCTATTGATTTTTTGTTTGTTCACTCTCTTGAACATCAGCTAAGCATTGATAATTGCGAGGTCTAATAAACGGTAGAACAGCCGAAAGTACCACTTTTGGGTCCGCATGATTATTTTATACCTTCCAAAAAGAGAAAGAAGCTAGCGCGAAACATAAACAAAGCACATACTTCATGAACTACAGAGAGGAATCGAAGTGTTCTCTAGATGCTTACGGCATAATGTTGCCAAATGGCTACAGACATGAATTATGTCCTAGATTTTTTCCAAATAATTATTTTGATGTAAGACGCATCTTAAACGAAACATAAATGTTTATTTTATTCATGTTATTTTTTTAAAGACAAATAAAAATGGTTCATTGTAAAAAATAATTTCAAAACTTGGTAGTTTAAGTGATTTTAGAAACTATCCATATGGATTCATTTAAGAGCATGTAACAGACCAGTGCTGCCATGTATGGAGGATAAATGGTGATAATTTCTTTAAATATACCCAATACTTGCTTTTTATGCATTGAGTTGCCTCATGACTACATTCTGCTATTCATAGGGAGGACAAATTGTACATGTATCCAACTGGCAACATCATGCAGTGTAGGGTTAAAATTCAAATTTTAAATAAAAAAATTTGATTTTAAAATATTTCAACGAAAATTTTGAAATGTGTTAGTATGAGCAGCATATAGCTATGCTGCAAATTTCAAAGAAATTCATTGAAAATTGCTAAAGAAAAAAATCATAGTCCCTTGTCGCCTTAAATAAGCTTCAAGCAATTTTATTTCTTTAACTCTTTCCACAATAAGAAATAACTTATTTTTCTTATCACAAAGGCCTTTTACTTTCTTATACATTTAATGTGCAGAAAAAAGTATTTTTTTAATTTTGGAGGAATTATATTTTTTAGGTGCGTTGAATCAATTTTGACGTCTGTGTGCACGTGTCAGTGTGCACGACCAGTTTTTGTGGCCACTCTAGTTAAAAACTGTTCAATGAAAGTGAACGAAAATCGTTACACAGATGAACCCCTATGTGAGTTGGGGCACATTAGTTTTTGGCCCTAATACTTAAAAGGGGATTAAGCAATCGAAGGTTTTCATCTCTATGAGGGACTGCATTTTTTTAACAAATGAACGGCCGCAGAGACAACAGAAGATATAAACTAAACAAACGAATTCCCAATGCTTGAAGCATCAAGTTCTAAGACTTTTTTTTCGGTATTTGAAAAATGAGTAATATTAATAAAATTAAAAATAAAATGTTACTTTAATGGTCAAAATTTTATGAGCAAATTTTTTTTTCAGGGAACCACAACTGTTACGAAGACTACAAAAACTACTGGAACAGTAGGTCCTAAGAAGGATTATGAAGAATGAAATCTTTGCGTCATTCAAAATACTCAGAAGAAGATACGTAGTTAAAATCAAATCTGATTAACTTTTTGGAACTTTTTAAAATTGTCTTCTGCCTAAAAAGCTATAAAAATGCTAAATTGAAATGTAAAATTGTTGAAACTAGATAAATGTTGTTAGATTTTTTTCTCCTGTATTTTCTTTTGTAGACACAATTCATTATTGCAGAAGTTCTATCAATGCATCGCTCAATTTGCACTTTGAATGCGAATTGCGCGAAGCAAAAGAGATTTCATAAACAATCCAAGTTTAAAAAATTCAATGCACACTTCAACAAAATTAGTTATGAAACAAAGAAAAAAAATCACCAAGAGGAGCAAAAATTTTCGTATGCACATGGGGTATACCGACCAGTGAATGGACACCTAAGCGAAATTTCGTTTTCGAAAATTCATAGCACGGTTAAAAATTATGGTATTTGTCACATGACTGTAAAAACACTGAAGGGGATATATGTAATCATTTTTAAAAATATTGCATGAATTTTTACTGTTCTGGATCAGGTTTTTTGGGGAGTTGAAAGGAGAAAAAGTTTCGAAACCCAGTGAATGAACACCCCAAATAAAAGACAAACGCAACATTTCCTTGAAATTTTCTTTTTGGAAATGTGTTGAAGGAAGTTACTACTGCCTGTTCATCCAAGAAAAATGTTTAAAAATTTTATTTTTACTTCCTTTTACGTAGTAAAGGAAGTATTGTGATCGCGAAAAAAAAAAATCACTCAAATTTGAGTCTAAATTTTGCTTTTGCTCACCCCCGAATGAATGTTCAGTAGTTTTTTCGACCTGTCAGCACGTGCATATGTACCTACCAACGTATAAGCAGCCCAAAAATTCTTTTCAACCACCCACGATTTAATTACGACGAGTTTTCTCGTGACGTCTGTATGTACGTATGTGCGGATGTAGGTGCGTATGTGGCTCGCATAACTCAAAAACTATATACCGTAGAAGCTTCTAGCTTGGTATGTAGGCTCTGAGGATGGTCTAGTTGCGCACCTTCTCTTGTGGTTGCATTTGAATGTTCCCAAGGGGGTTTTACCCCTTTTTTGGTGTAAATCAGTGTTAATTTCAATGCAGACTCAAGTCATATGAATTGGCGCGACAACTTGGCGATATGTCGCCAAGCTTTTGGTCACCAAGTGCTTGACGCCAACTTGGCGACATATCGCCAAGTTGGCGTCAAACAATTTGGCGTGAACAAATTTGGCGAAAAATTTATTTTTTGAATTAGGGTTCAACTTGGCGCTATTGGCGATATTTTGCGAAAAATTCACTGAATGATATTAAAATCAGCAATATTTAGAAAATTAACCATTGAAAAATATTTTTTGCATTGTTTCGTGGTAGATTAGGCGAGTAAATATTTGAATTGTTACCTTGCTCACTGCAAGCACTTTTTTTAACACTTAAAGCAACTACTAAGAAATTTACACGTAAAAGGAAGTAGTGTGGGGTCCATACCAGATTTTTTCGTAAAAAATATGAGGTGTTCATTCACTGGAAGTGCTCATGCACTGGTCGGTCTACCCTTTTTACTTACTTCTATGTCCAATATATAGAAGAAAGTATTGGATTCGTGAAAACTTTCGATTGTCGAATTTTGATGGATTTGCACGTTTTGAGGTGCGCTGAGTCTATTCCGATCATTTTTGGAAAATGTCTGTCTGTGTGTCTGAGTCTGTATGTGTGTGACCAGTTTTTGTGGCCGCGCTAGAGCAAGAACTACTGCATGAAATAGAAAAAAAAAATTTTGCACATATGTACTGTCAGTCTTAATTACACACAGACTAACAAAGAAGCGTTTTATTTCATCGTATTTGGTATTTTACACAACAAGAAGTCGTATCAAACAAAATGGACTCGTAATTCTAAAAATCGTAAACAACTGAACAAAAAAGGCGAGTTGAGTTGTTCCGCCGAAAAGGAAAGTTAAAGTCACTTTTATTGAACATTATTGTGCAGGGCTTTTCTGGATCTTCACATCCTCCCCACCCTGGTCACCCCATAGATCAGGATGCTCCCCACCCTGATCTATTTCCAGAGGGATGACCAGTTGGATAGGCCTTTTGATTTTCTGAGTGGCACTTCTTAACATACAGGATCTAATTTTCCCATCCCGCCCAGGGAAAAGTTCTTCAACTACAGCCTTCTTCCATAAATGTCTTGGTTGCACGTTTTCGTGCAAGAGAACCACGTCCCCAACACGAACGGGAGGCCCCATTGCACGGCTTTTCACTTGGTGAAAATTTCGTAAATCGAGGAGGTATTCCTTACTCCATCTCCTCCAAAAGTGGTCTTGTATTCCCTGTTGTTGCTGCCATCTTTTCGTTAGATTGCTGTCGATTGGCTTGGGAGAAGATGGAATAGAAGTTAATTTTCGTCCAGTGAGAAAATGAGCGGGTGTCAGTGTTTCATTAAATTCCTCTTCACTGTTCTCTTGTACAATAGGTCGGCTATTAAGAGCGGCTTCTATTCCTATTAGTACCGTTCGGAGGCTTTCTTCGTCTAAACAAGTACTTCCAAGTATTTTCCTCAAGCACCTTTTGACAGATCCTACCATTCGTTCCCACCATCCTCCCCACCAAGCCGCTCGTGGTACAATAAATTTCCAACGTATGCCGTTATGAGCGTAGAATTGTTGAACTTCGGAGGAGGTGAGAGCATTCCAGAGATTTGTGAGCTCCTTGTTCGTGGCGTGAAATGTGGTTGCGTTATCAGAGTAAATCGTATGAGGAAACCCGCGTCGGGAAACGAATCGTTGAAGTGCCATAAGGAATCTATCAGTCGAAAGATCTGAAACGGTTTCTAAGTGCAATGCTCGGGTGGTTGCGCAAGTGAAGAGTGCAATGTAGGTCTTTTGTGTTGTTAAATGTTGACGGACATACAGAGGGCCAGCAAAATCAATTCCAGTAACAGTGAATGGTGGTGATGGGCGTATTCTATCTGCTGGCAAAGGGGCTTCAATTTGCAATGGACCAGATAATCGTGAAATTTTGCAGGGTAAGCAGTTTCGTAAAGCCATCTTAATGGCTTGTCTACCACGTATTATCCAATATTTGTCACGAAGTTCAGAGAGAACTATACGAACTCCGAGGTGATGTAAACGAACATGTGTATACTGGATCAATAATGTAGTGAAGCGATGAGAACCATCAAGCAATAACGGATGTCGTTGAGAGTCCGAAAGTTGAGCAAAGTGTAATCGTCCTCCAAGTCGTATAAGACTATCTTCCAGGAATGGGTTAAATTTGGCGATTTTTGAAGTGTCCGGTACGGCCGATCCGCGCTTCAATAGTTCGAGTTCCTGGGAGAAAGTTTTCTGCTGAACTATAGAAATCCAATATCGATGAGCGTTTTCCAGTTCTTGGGCATTTAATTCATCTTTCTTTTTTGTCGGTGACCTACAGTTTGTTATGAAACGCATTATCCAAGCGGTCGCTCGTAACAACTTAAAATACTTGCTAAATCGTGAAATATCAAGAATAGGGTTAACAGTAGAAATGTGCAGTACTTCTAAATTTTGATTTCGAGCTTCAAGCTTTTGAGAAACGTCCTTACTGTTAACAGAGCAGTCATTCGGCCATGATTCTGGTGGACCTACTAGCCAAGGTGGTCCATTCCACCAAATGTGCGATGAGTTCAACACCGATGACGTAACTCCTCGTGACAAACAGTCTGCCGGATTGTCTTTTCCAGGGCAATAGCGCCATTGTGCAGGATTAGTGTGTCTTTGAATTTCAGTGACTCGATTGCAGACAAATGTTTTCCATTTGTTAGGATCACAACGTATCCAACTCAAAGTTACTGTTGAATCAGTCCATAGCACAGCTGACGAGGTGCTTAAGTACGTTTCGCGACAAAAATAAGCAAGTAATCTAGCTCCTGTCAAAGCTGATAAGAGTTCTAGGCGAGGTAAAGTCACCCTTTTTATTGGAACTAGTCGATTGCGGCTGCACACTATGTGAACTTTTGTAGTTTTCTTTTGAGTTGTAAGTAAATAGAGAACACTACCGTATGCACGTTCAGAAGCATCACAGAAAACATGAATGGCATATTGACCATCTGAAGTGAATCCAATCCAGCGAGGAACTTGAATAGAAGGGATGAGAGACAGTTCTTCAAACCATTTACGCCACTTAACCACTATATCGGATGGCAATATTTCATCCCACTGAATACCACGTAGCCATGTATCTTGAAAAAGCAGTTTACTGTACACAATAACTGGAGCAAAGATGCCCAGGGGGTCGTAACAACTAGCCGTTGAACGTAAAAGTAGACGTTTCGTGAGTGGTTTTTCAAGCAAATTCCGTTTCATGTGGGAGAAATCGTGCGAAAGTGCATCCTCGTGCGAATTCCAAGATACACCTAAAACTTGAGTATGTGTGTTGTATGGAATATTTGTATCATTCCAAACTGTGAGAAGTTGTGTACAGTTAGTAGCCCATTTACCCATAGGTAATTTAATAAGAGACGTGATAGCTTGTAACTGATTGTACAATAATACAATATCCTCTTCATTTTGAGTACTAGAAACAATGTCGTCCATGTAGAAACTTTTGTGCATTTCAAATGCTGCAAGGGGGAATTCTGTCTTGTGAGTCGTTGCTAATTCGCGTAAAGTAGCCGAGAGCAAGAAAGGGCTACAGCTGAGACCGAACGGGAGACGTTTGAAACGATAAGTTGCTATTTCATCTTTTTTAAATTCCAGACCTTGAGGCGTAGTTACTGAAGCAAACCAAAGGAAACGAGTGGCATCTCTATCACGTTCATCGAAAGAAAGCTGTAAAAATGCCTGTGTACCATCACCAGTTAAAGCTTGCTCGTGTAGTCTAAAACGTAATAGAACAGCTAAAATGTCCGGTAATAAATTAGGTCCTACTTCCAATGCGTCATTTAATGAAGGGGAAGTGGGAATTCGTGAGGAAGCATCAAACACAACACGCCATTTTTCTGATTCTTGTTTAGTCCTTTTAACTGCATGATGGGGTAAATAAAACTCTTTATCGTTATTTGAGTTTGAAGAAGGGGCAATTTCAACTTGATCATTTTCAATGGACCCTTTCATGCAGTCTTCATAATTACATCTGAAAGATTGGTTTGATGTGAAACGCTTGGTTAATGTATGAAATCGACTTTTAGCATTGTCAATATTGTTGCAAGTCAAAGTAACGTCTTTTTTCCACGGGAGACTTACAACTCTGCGTCCATCTTCAATTCTATATGAATCGTGAAATTCTTTTAGTATTTTAGAATCCAATGCATTCATGTTCGTGTGTCGAACTTCATCTTTAATACCAATTGTTTCCAAGTCCCAAAACTGGCGAATATCACAGGTTGATACATTTTCGACCGCAACGTGGTTAACGGAAGCATTTTCTTTCAAAATGACATTAGAACGTGTGCCAGAAAGTATATAACCAAAAATAGATGGAATAAGAGCGAGAGATTCAGTTACTTTAATAGGCGATTCTTCCTTTATTATATTCCAATAAAAATCTCCGCCAATCAGCAACTCTATTGGCAGGTCTAGTCCATCATCAGGAGGATCTGCAAGTTTAAGTCTTTTCTTTTGAGCGAAAAGAGCAATGTCCGTTGGAGCATGTGGATGTGGGGTGTATGAATTGAGACTCTCAAATGCGGTAACTGAAAGAGTGTTTTTGTTCCAATAACTTGACAGCTTAAATTTTACTCTTCGACGCTGTGCATTAGTCGTTTCTGTAGATTCAAATGTATTCACTTTTAAAGTCTCTAAATGCATCACTTCAAGTCGTAAATCATCAATTAAATTCGAATGTACAAAACTGGATTGACTGCCACCATCTAAAAGACATTTTGTAAGTTTTGTTATACCTGTGGGTCCCGTGATATAAATTCGAGCCGTTTGCAAATAAGTATAGTTTGTTTCAGCTACATTGATTTTGTTAACTTCACTAGGAATAGCTGTGACTAATTGCGTATTTCGTGAAACTTTACAAATCGATATGTGATGTTTCCCTTTACATTTCGTGCAATGCACTTTATCTTTTCGTGCACAATTTTTCGCATTATGGCCACGGTTAGTACAAAGAAAACAGCGTCCAGAGTCCTTTAGTTTTTTAATTCGTGTATCCACATCTGTTACAGTTGTACAATTTTGCGGCCAATGTCCAGAAGTTTCGCAAAAGAGGCAGAAAGGCATTGGTTTCTTAGATCGATTCATTGGTTTAGCATTTACTTGAAAGGAAGACATAGTAGGAATAACCGGAAGAAATCTTTGTTCACCTTGTATTTTTTGTGCTGTCATTGCGCTTTCAACTTCTTCGGCAAGAAACTGCAACAATCTCGTAATATTTCCTTCGTTTAGCTTTTCACGTTTCACATAAAGAATCCACTGTTTGCAAATTTCTGTTGGAAAAGCTCGTAGAATTTTTGGCACCAAAACTCGACCATAACTGTCGATATCTTCGCCTAACGCACGTAATGCTTGTAAACGTCTATTACACTCGATATATAATATATTTAAATCTTCTGGCGAAGTATTAGTCACTGGAGTAAGGCTTTCTAAAAAATCCAAATGTGCTTGAATTATGCGATTTTTATCGCCGTATTTGTCCTTGAGAATTTGCTTCGTCGTATCGTAAGTATCTGCAATAACACTAATGCCGTCAACTAGGCGCCTTGGTTCGTCTTGTAAATATCCGCGAAGAAAAACGTGTTTATCAATCGTGGATAATTGGGAATTTTTATCAATAGATGACTCGAATTGTTCCCAAAAATTTTGCCACTGTTCTATATCACCTCTAAAAGGTTCCAGCTTTATAGCGGGTAATTTGACAGTAAATGATTGTGTTATTGGCGAAGGTACAGCAAGGTCAGAAAACTGAGTAACATTTGGCACAGGAGTTGCAGAATAGTTTAATGTATCTTGGCGTAATAATTTATTTGATTTAAATATTGCACGATTAGCCACTTCTTCGTACTCTTCACATTTTATAACGTCTTCGTTATATTCTGCGTCAGTAAAATTTTCGTGTATATTTCGATCCAATTCTTTCATCTCTTTCAAACAGTCCTCCAAACGCTGAGAGGTGTAATACAGTTCGTCTCTCTGCTGAGAATTTGTCCAGTTATTTACATCATTAACAAGGCGTGTTATATTTCCGCGAACTGTCGTCCTTCGTCGTTTTAGAATTGTAACCTTAGCTATTATTGCTGCTATATCGTCACCGTCCGCCATATTAAAAAACAAACTTACTTGGGAATTCGTTTAAGTTCAGTTTCTTTCTTCCCGCGTTTTCGGCACCAAAATTTGTCAGTCTTAATTACACACAGACTAACAAAGAAGCGTTTTATTTCATCGTATTTGGTATTTTACACAACAAGAAGTCGTATCAAACAAAATGGACTCGTAATTCTAAAAATCGTAAACAACTGAACAAAAAAGGCGAGTTGAGTTGTTCCGCCGAAAAGGAAAGTTAAAGTCACTTTTATTGAACATTATTGTGCAGGGCTTTTCTGGATCTTCACATGTACTACCATGTGAACTGGTGCACTTGATTTTTTTTAGCGAATTCCTCCAAGGGGGGGGGGGGTGGAGCAATCGCACGTGTTCTGCGCGTGGGTGATTGCTATATCTCAGGAAGTAACCGGCGGAATCAAACGAAAATTGGCCCATAGGTAGACCCTGTTGAGTACAGGTGCTGATTCAATTTGTGTGTCAATATCTCGAAGGAGGGTGGAGCAATCGAACGTGTTCTGCGCGTGGGTGATTGCTATATCTCAGGAAGTAACCGGCGGAATCAAACGAAAATTGGTCCATAGGTAGCCCCTATTGAGTACAGGTGCTGATTAAATTTTCGTGTCAATATTTCAAAGGGGGGGGGTGGAGCACCGGTTTTGAAGCGCTACGGTCGAGCAGTTCGGAGTTACAGATAGAATATTTTTCTTTGTCTATTGCCTAATAGGTTTCAAGCGGTAACGTGCTGCCATCCATAGCCAATATAACGAACTAATTCCAAATATTCGAATTTCCAAAAAAGCATTTAAGGAACTGATTTCGATTTCAAATCACCGTCAACAAAGTCCGACATTTCAGCTTTCATCAGATTTCAAGCTACATTTTCAACATGCAGAACGCACCTCTACATGAAATCCTTCAAGGAGCCGGAATTTCGGAACAACAAGCGATCCACTCAATTCTACCCGCAAATGGACAACTAGAAGATACCGTCATTGTCAGAATGCTTCTTCATTACGCCGAACAAGCTTACCCGACCGTCAAAGTTACCGTACTTCACCCTGAATTTGTTGCACGCTTCTACGTTACAACAGCGGATGGCGCTTATGAAGGAATGGCTCTTCTCAACGATATCAGCGACCAGAACAAGGCTTCCAACTATCTATACGGCGTTCAACAAGGTATCGAGGTGCTACTCATTCCCATTCACAAGAGAGCTCAAATGGATAGAGGCGAGCACTGGATGCTAGGAGTTTACGAAGCAAGCTATGGAGAACGTCAACTATTAGTCTGCGATCCAGTCGACAACCCGCTGCCCATCTCCAGCTCCATCCATCCCGCTGCCCATCCAGTCGACAACCCCCTCTTTTGAGAAAAATACTGCGACACGTTTTAAATACCGTTGTTACGAATGAAAAGCTTAAAGGATGCATCGTAAAACCTCGCAACGCTTACAACCACCAAGATGACGCGTCTTCCTGGTGGTCCTCTCCCTCCGAGTTTACATCGTCTTTTATGCTCGACAATACCTCTCTCATCGACGCCTTTTCCTGGACAAGAATTTTCAAGTAGCGGATGAACGGAAGCAAATTTATCAATTCGTTGTGAACAGTGACCAATTGAACATGTCGGGACCATCTGAAGCCGATCTTCGAGTTAGCTTCGATACCTGTTTTCTCCGAGTGGAGCTCGGTCACCCGCTGGTGTAATTTTAAAAAAACAGAAAAGAAATAAATGGGGCAATAGGATGAAAATTACTGTCATTCTTTGAGCTCGTATGTTATGAGTTACGGAATTTGCTTTACCTCTCTCAGTCACCATCAGCCAGAGAGTGCAGCGCCTCCTTTAGTTTATTAGAGCAGAGAATTTATATTACAAAAGCAGCGCTTTAAATAACTATTTTACTTACTAGAATTTAAAAAAAAAGGCCTCAATAGATTTAATAAAGCATATGACTTAAGCAAGAAGTTATTAAAACAAATATTAGTGTAAATAAGGAAAGCCTTAAATAATAACGATTGAGAAATAAGTGTCATCTTGAACGTGCTCATGGTATTTGAAAAGAAATAGCTAAACTGCTTAGAAAGAAATTCTTTTGATAGATGCAGAACTAATTCCAATCTAAATTTTCATTTAAAAGTGTTTATTTTTTCCAGTAGTTTGCAGTTAACTCAAGTTCCTTTCCGCTAAAAGTATTGCTGTTATTAGAAGATGTCTGGACCACAATCTTCAAATACAGATAGTGGATATGACCACGAAGTGGTACGTAATTTGTCATTCTGTCTTTTGTAGGTTTTTAGGAATCTGAAATTGCCTAATGGTGTTAAAGGTAAATTCTTACTTTAGGGTCCGGGTTTGGCGATTTTTTTCAGACTGTGGGCAGGATTAATAAATGGTTGCCAGAAAACCATAAATCTAAATTAGAAACCATAAATCTAATGGTTGCCAGATTTAATAATGTATCGCCGGACTTTAAACTAGGATTCATCCGTGTTAAATTTGTTTAATGGGAGGAACATATTGTGACAATCCTACTGGTAAAATCCTACTTTAGGGTCCGGGTTTGGCGATTTTTTTCAGACTGTAGCTTAATAATGTAGTAGGGTTGCAATAATTTAGCTTAAAATTACCAAATAATCCAATCATACAATGATAATTCTGTGGGTTGCCAGATTTAGTAATTTATCGCCGGACCTTAAACTAGGATTCATCCAATCCTACTAATTAATTAGGTGCATTTGTATAATTTGGAAGTTGGCGTGGTCAAACTTCTGTGCGGAATTTCGATCATTGGGAAATTGTTTATCTTGGTCATTTGGTGTCAAATTTTCTCGTCAGTAAAACTTCTGAGAGAAATGTGTTTCCTTTGCGTATGCTAAAAAATAGTTAGCGAAACATCTGTTTGCATATGGTTTCATTAAAAAAGTTACACTATTTCATTCCATAATTTTTCATTCTAAAAATTTGATAACGTTGCCAATTTCCCCGAAAGAACTATCCCTACTGCTTGGCGCGAATAATATTATTTAGGATACCTTTTTCAATTAAGGTAAACCTGTTTTATCCAACTCTTTGCTTGCTACATACATAACATTTCTCACACGTATTAGAGCGAAATTTGATGCCAATGGATCAATATCTCCAATTTCCGAATTATTGGAATTTACTCGAATTATCAGAGTGTGGAACATTTCAATTGGCAAAAAAGAAAACCTAAAGGTTGAAGTAAAATAAAAATGTAAACTTTTAACGCTAGTTAGATTGGTTGTTTTGTTCTTCAAAGTTAAAATTTCAGTAGGCTCGATAAAGCACTCATATACTTGTCAAACGTTGTACAAAACAATGTTAGCCGAACTTAAAATCTTATTGTTTACTTTTCAACCCTTGAGATATTCTGATAATAGGGAAACTGGCGGAGTCGTTAAATTTTTGGAGATAATTATTTTATTTCGGCAACCCTTTGTTTACTCTTGCGTAGGAAAGATTTCCCTCGCCCACGCATTGGTGACAAAAATTTGACGCCAAAGGAGAGAGATCGCCAGATTTTTACTACCAAAATTGTTCCAAATTTTTGGCGCAAAAGTCGAAGAGCTAATGTATTTTTGTCTGGTTGATATTGGCAGAGTAAAATGCTTATCGACAAAAATTTGGCGAAATCTCCAAAATCCTAGCCATCAAAATATCCCAGAAAATATACACCATTAATTTAGGTATTTTCGAAAAATTCTGCAGCCAACCGCGAAAACTTAGATAAAACCGGAGTAGTGAGGGAAGGTGTTTATACTAAAGTTTAATAATGAACTAGCTGCCAGGGCAGCTAGATTAGCTTCCTGCGGCACGTTGTTGCCTTGTAGGTGCGGGGGACCTCAGGGTTTTAAATGTCAAAAAACTAATTTATATTTCAAAAAATTACAAGTAGCTATCGATAAAAGTACAACGTACGTGACCCGCTAATGAGTTTCATATTTGATTTAGTTAAGCCTTCATTCAAAGTTCTCAGCTTCATGGTTATTACTGTTACCACGTTTTGCAACAATGGATTTCATATTTAATCATTTAGGCCTAATTGCTTTGAACCTGACTACTTATTAATTGATATCTTCGTTAATTATTAAATCGTATAATAATATAAATTTAAACTAATGAAGCCTGAAAAATTACCTTTCTATAGGTACCTGGTTCGACTTTCAGTTCATTGGCGTTCAGGAGAAAGAAGCGTGACATAAATAGATAGTTAAAAAGATAGAAAGATACTTAGTTTTTAATATAAGTACATAATCATAAAGTGAAGTACGCCAAATTTCAAAAAAAAAAAAAAAAAGATCCCAACATTAAATTTACTGTGACCTTCTATGTTTATCTTGCTTCAATTTTGCACAGCGACATCTAGTGGACAGTGGTTTGGCAAAACACTTTGAAACCGCGCCAAATGGTCCATGCTATGATAATTCAACGGTGGAATTATATAAAATATTTTTGGAAAAAAATAGAACCGACTTCAGTTGGAAATTGCTCTAAAAAGTAAAAAATAATTTTTTTCTTTGAACACCATCGAAACTACTTTTAAACATAAGTTTTGAAGTCGGCGCAAAAACGATAGGTAAAATGATATGAAACCATATTTTGCCAACATTTTTCAGAGAAACCATTGAAAATTAAAGCAGAATATTTGTACCATTGCACGAATGTGTGGTAATCAATGAAATGTATGCGAATGCTCTTAACAAACGTGGATCCATTAAAATTTATATTTATAGTTGCGTATGATTCTATACATTGTTTTTGCGCCGACTTCAAAACTTATGTTTAAAAGTAGTTTCGATGGTGTTCAAAGAAAAAAATTATTTTTTACTTTTTAGAGCAATTTCCAACTGAAGTCGGTTCTATTTTTTTTCCAAAAATATTTTATTTCATTCTTTTTAGTGTAAATGCACTTAAAATAATCAAAATATAGTTAAAAACTAACATTTACGCTTTTAAATAAAGTTCAGAATAAAGTTTAAATTTAGTTGAATTTCATGTTGGATTTAGTTAAGCCTTCATTTAAAATTATCATTATCATTATTATTACTGTTTCATATCAACCACGTTTTCTAACAATGGATTTCATATTTAATCATTTAGGACAAATCGCTGTCATTATTACGATTACTGTAATCCCTATTACTACTTCGAACGATTTCTGCAGGTTCCCGTTATCAAACCCGGACCACGAGACGATGGGACCAATCGGAAATGAAACCCTTTCTAACAAAAAAAAAAATTTTTGAAACCGGTCCAGGCGTCTTCCAGAAATCTTATAACATACAAAAAAAAAAAAAAAAATCTCCGATGATTTGTATAACCTCCTCCTTTGTTGAAGTCGGTTAAAAATAGGTCTCATTGCATCTGCTGCTAATTTTGATCCATATACTTTAGTTGTATATTTTAATTGAACTTTTCATTTGGCATTTTTAAGCTTATTTCGTGAATTGTTTTGTTTAAACACTTAAAGCCTAATAACTGAAATTTCAGGGAACACTTTAACACTGAAATTAGCGAACTTTAACTATTGGCGCCAAATTTTTGCAAGAATGCTTTTCCTCTTTCCGCTTTCCATATATTTAACCGTGACCCAACCATTAAAATATAATATGACTGTCTTTAATGTGCAAAAAACAATGAAAAATTCAATATGCATTTTAGAATAGGGGTTCTAAATTTTGGCCCTTGCTATGTTGTGTTGGCTTTCATATGTATAATAGGGCCATTCTATAGAAAGGTCAACCTCAGCCGAAGAAAAAAAAATACCGATGTGAAAAAAGTATGTAAAAATAAATAAACAAAAATCATACAACATAAGAAGTTTATAAAAAAAATTGAAAAAGTATTGTAATTATCACTGAGATTAGCCATAATAAATAGTTTCTAGTGTGTTTTCTGCTTTTTAGCCTACTTTCCCGTTAAAAATAAAAGAAAGACGAAAAAAGTATTAAAAGTAGCTCAATGCATCTAAAAAATATCGCCAAGTCCAAAAAATATCGCCAAGTTAAAAAAATATCGCCAAGTCAAAAAAATATCGCCAAGTTAAAAAAATAAAAAGGTAAAATGAATATCGAAAAATTAAAAATTTGAAAGTAGGGTATTGAGATGGGGAAATTGTGCGTCGGTCGGTCGGTCGGTCGGTCGGTCTGTCTGTCCCCCCTAATAACTTTTGAATGAACATTCCGATTTGGGCAAACTTTTTTTTGTTGGAAAGATCTCGGCGAGTACAGCTCATTCCCATATTTGATTTTTTGATTTGAACAATTTTTAGGTCAACTTTGAGCAGTTCAAAAAACCGGTCCCGCGATACTAACTTTTTAATGAACAGTCCGATTTGAACAAACTTTTTTTTGTTCGAAAGATCTTTTCAAGGATACTTCATTCCCGTATCTACATTTTCGATTTGAACAATTTTTCGTTCAACATTGAACCGCTCAATCAAGCTGTCACCCCTAATATCTTTTGAGTGAACAGTTCGATTTAAATAAACTTTTTTTTGTTCGAAGGATCTCAACAAGGATACTTCATTACCGTATTTAAATTTTCAATTTGAACACTTTTTCGTTCAACATTGAACCGTTCAAGCAACCTTTCCCCACCTAATAACTTTTGAGTGAACCGTCAGAATGGAATAAACTTTTTTTTGTTTGAAAGATCTCGGAGAGGCTTTCCCATACATTCCCATATTTCGCTTTTTGATTTGAACCATTTTTCGTTCAATATTGAACCGTTCAGAAAAAAAAATTAACATTAGCGTCTACGGGGAATTTAAGTTGAATGTTGATCCTGAACTTAAAGTCGGATTTCCTTCAAACTAACTTTGTAAGAAAATGGTTTTAATAAATAATGTTTGTAACGTACTTTTCTGAGTAATCTTCTGTGAGGACTCTGATTCCGACTCCGACTCCGCAAACATGGCGGAAATGCAGGCTCAGAAAAAAAATGACTGACTGTGCAGACGATTTTTTGTTTATTTATTCATTTGTTTTATTTTATTTATTATTTTTCATATTATTATTTTTTGGCAGACGATGTTTTTTTTGTAACAAAAATTTTTCATTCACGAGAACATTTTATTCTTTATTTATATTTAACAACTGGCAACAGATTAAAAGTGAAATTCGAGACATTTTATTAACGGACGAGTTTTTTTTTTCTTTTTTTTTTCTTTTTTTTTTCTTTCTTTGATAAAATGTGTTTTGATGCTCTTTGTACTTTTATTTATTTGTTAATTTATTTTATTATTATTATTATTATTATTATTATTATTATTATTATTATTTTTTTTTTTTTTTGAAAACGATGGAGGATTTTTTCTACGGAGGAACTGTAACAGTTACACTCTTTAAAAGGTGCGACAAAACTTTATTTATTCGTTAATTACTTTTTACGTGTCTATTTCATCTGATGAAAGGGGTATATTTTGCTTTTCGAAATCAGCTCTAAGTGCTAAAAAGGTACGTTTGACATAATTTTAAGTCTCAGATAATCAAGAGAATAATGATCAGATGCGAGAATGCCGATGTCGATGTACGGGAAAGTAGGCTCGTTTAGTTCTTGACAGAACTTCTTGTTATTCGATGGTTACGCTATTCACACTCCATCTTGAGTAAAAGCGACACTTAAGACTTAAAAAAGTTAAGATTTAATAAATGTGTTTTATGTTTTTAACAGCCAACTTTACACATTCTTCAAATATATCATTCACTTTTTAACACTTGGTTAACTTTGAGAAATTTTTGCCTCACAACATGAGCATTCATTTTCAGGGTTGCAAAAATGTTGCGTTAGTTACGCTGCTATTTTGGTTGAAAAAATATCTACTGTCAGTAATTTTGTTTTAAATTTTTAGTAGAAATGATACATAGATACCACGTACATTGTAAATCCACCAGCATCGGGCCGTGGTGGCCCGATCGGTAAGGCATCGGACTCGTGTCCGGAGGGACCCGGGTTCGAAACCCAGCCGATCAAAGATCCACCGCCTTGATTAATGGTGGCTGGGAGGCGTTAAAAATGTCGTGGTCACAAAGTCCTCCAAGTGAAACGATACCTCTGGGGGTGCTGGGCCCTAGGGTTTGCTCGACCCTAGGTTCTGGTTCAAAATTAAGAACAGAGCGCTCTTCAGGGCCCTATCCCGGTTAAACCACGAAGCTGTGGTAGGTACGGGGGACCCTGGAGAGTGTGAAGTGAAGTAAATCCACCAGCATAACTGAAAAATATTTTTTATCCTTTAAGTTACAAGTAAAAATAGTTACAAAATCAGCTCTGAATGTTACGTTAGTCACTATGGAATGACCCAATAACAGAAAGTTGGTGACAGTAGAACTTAGCAAGCATTTTTGAAGTGCTAACAAGTCGAATTTAATTTGTTTTATAGGATCACGGATTCATTGGAAAAATATTCTGCAACGTTAAATTGTTTTTTGGAGGAACTTGCAAAAAGGATGAAAAGGAGGATAAAGCTGCAACATCATCTAACACAGAAGACCAAGAAATGAAAGCTCCCGATTTCCAGCAAAATAATTGAGACAGTTCCCAGCTCCTCCAAAATTCCTCAATAAAATTTGTATGTAGTTAGTTTCGACTGAAAATGATAGTTTGAAATAAAAATGCGATGAATATTGTTTAAAATACCAACAATGACTTTTTTTTAAATTTTAAATACTTTTCTATTGTGGATGCACACGACATGTCATACGAACTCAATGTGGCTGTAGTTATTCCTAATGTACTTACAAACCTATGTTTGGGACAAAACAAATTTGGCAGCAATGATTATTCTATACAGATCCTTATCCCAGCATTATGTACGCTGTCAGGTTATGCTTTTTTCAGACTATAGTTTTCTTGCATAGTTCTTGTGAAAAGACTGTTTTACAGTTTCTGACTACAAAACCCGACAACTCTAATATCTGAAAAAAAGAAAAGCTAACAACAACATTAACATTTTGTCCCGAATTTGGATACATCTTACTATCCTTGAAAACAGAAAATGGTGTATTTAGTTGAAAAAAAAAAAAAAAAAAACTCCCATGGGGCGTTGTGAGAGGATTGCGAAAGTCAACCCTACAGAAGATTTTGTGAAACACATATTCTAATTCCAAGAAGACAGTTAATATTTACATAATCACTACTCCAACCAAAAACCTAGCACCCAAAAGGTAAATTTTGGCTACGCTAGTGCTTGGCATGTAATGTTATATCATCTAAATCGTCTCACCAGGGAACCACACAAATGATATAGTAGGGCAACTCTACGAAAAAGTCGCCATTTGTCCCTCACGTGACTTTCATGTATTTCATCAAAAAATAGTGATTTTAAAGGGTAATGAATGAAATTTTCTTGATTAAGAAATTACGAACAAGTGTGGGATTTCTTAGGAAATAAACTTTGTTCATCAACTTTTAAGATTACTACTTTTTATTGAAATATATGAGCGTTACGTGTGGGACAAGATGGCGGTTTTTTCGTGAAATAGCAATTTATGAATTGTTTTTAAAGAAATAGGTAGCAATCGAAAGAGCATATTGAGACATTTTTTGGCACAAAAAATATTTACCCTCGTTATTTATATGAAAGGTCTCAAATAAATTTTTACAGCACCTAAAAAGCGACGAATACTACTCCGCGTGAATGTAGTATATGAGTCATTCCATGTCAAGTGGACTAGCGGTCCCCACCCGACCATCTCCGATTTGGATCAAATTTTACAGAGGTATAGACATGCCTATGAAACTAACCTGTGCAAATTTTTAGCTTTCAAGATCCAAATCTGGAGGAGCTAGGATCCCGCAAAAAATGTGGCCCAAAATGGCGGATGAACTTCATGAAACAAGTTGCAATGTTTAGGTCAAGGTTGCAGAAAATTTTATCACAGTGGAAGCCTAATTTTTTTTGGAGCTTAAAGTACTTTTGGTTGTCAACACTCTCCAGTATATTCTTTGAGATTGCGCTTATTAGATTTTGTGTAGCACGTGCCTAAACTTGCGAAAAAACGCGGTGGGCAATTTTTTCCCTGGATTTCAGGTTGTCATACATTTTTAACCAAAAAAAATTCAAAAGTTTATACTTCGTAGTTTTATTGTCCAAATACTTGTTTTTAATGTTTTACAGCTACAGAGCTTAAATATTGTATTTGTAAAAGATATTGGCACCCTAAGTGTCGATGAAAACGCTTCTTTTGAAAAATCGCCTGTTTTCAACTCACTATATCTCAGGTTTGTCACCTAAGACCATTTTTTCTTTGGCACCAGTAGAAAGAACAGATTTTTTCCTATCGAAATGAGTTTTTTTTTCGATGGTGTTCTTTGGAATAAGGATGAAAAAATTAGCTTGAAATACTGTCTGTTATGAAGAATTGGCATAATTAGGTTAAGACTGCAGAAAATTTTATCACACTGGGGGCCTAATATTTTTGGAGTTTAAAGTACTTTTAGTGGTCAATACTCTCCAGTATTTTTTGTGAGATTGAGCTAATTAAATTTTGTGTACCACGCATGTTAACTTGCAAAAAAAACGCGTTAGGCAATCTTTTTCCTGTATTCATAAATTTTTAACCAAACGAATTCAAAGGTTCATGTTTCGTAGTTCTATTGTCCAAATACTTGTTTTTAATGTTTTACAGGTGCAGAGCTTAAATATTGATTTTGTAAGAGATATTGTTGTCAAAAGTGTCTATCAAAACCATTTTAATGAAAAATCGCCTGTTTTCAACTCACTCTATCTCAAGTTTGTCACCTTCCACTGTTTTTTTGTTGGCACCATTAGAAAGAACAGATTTTTTCCTATTGAAATGAGTTTTTTTTTCGATGGTGTTCTTTCGAACAAGGAAGAAAAAAATAGCTCGAAGTATTGTCAGTTATGAAGAATTGGCATAATTAGGCTAAGACTGCAGAAAATTTTATTATACCAGAAGTTCGAATTTTTAACAACTCAAAGTACATTTAGTTGTTTATATAAATACTCTGATAAGAAAAAATCTGTTATTTATAGTAGTACTAACGAAAAGATGATGGAAGGTGACAAACCTGAGTTACAGTTCATTGAAATTAAGCTATTTTTCAAACAGGAATTGCCAATAATTTTCATGTATGCTACACAAAAGCTAATGAGCTGGAAATCACATAATTATTAGAATCTATTAACAACTAAATGTACTTTAAGTTGTTAAAAATTCGAACTTCTATTATAATAAAATATTCTGCAGTCTTAGCCTAATTATGCCAATTCTTCACAACTGACAAAACTTCCAGCTTTTTTTTGTCCTCTTTATTCGAAAGAACACGATCGAAAAAAAACTAATTTCGATAGGTAAAAATCTGTTCTTTCTAATGGTGCCAACGAAAAAACGGTTGAAGGTGACAAACTTGAGATACAGTGAGTTGAAAACAGCCGATTTTCCATTAAAATGATTTTGATAGACACTTAGGGTGCCAATATTTTTTACAAATACAATATTTAAGCTCTGCAGCTGTAAAACATTAAAAACAAGTATTTGGACAATAGAACTACGAAATATGAACCTTTGAATTTGTTTGGTTAAAAATTTATGAATCCAGGAAAAAGATTGCCCACCGCGTTTTTTCGGAAGTTGACATGCGTGCTACACAAAATTTAATAAGCTCATTCTCACAAAAAATACTGGAGAGTATTGACAACTAAAAGTACTTTAAATTCCAAAAATATTAGGCCCCCAGTGTGATAAAATTGTCTGCAGTCTTAACCTAATTATGCCAATTCTTCATAACAGACAATATTTCAAGCTAATTTTTTCATCCTTATTCGAAAGAACACCATCGAAAAAAAAAACTCATTTCGATAGGAAAAAATCTATTCTTTCTAGTGGTGCCAAAGAAAAAATGGTCTTAGGTGACAAACCTGAGATATAGGGAGTTGCAAACAGGCGATTTTTCAAAAGAAGCGTTTTCATCGACACTTAGGGTGCCAATATCTTTTACAAATACAATATTTAAGCTCTGTAGCTGTAAAACATTAAAAACAAGTATTTGGACAATAAAACTACGAAGTATAAACTTTTGAAGTTTTTTGGTTAAAAATTTATGACAACCTGAAATCCAGGAAAAAAAATTGCCCACCGCGTTTTTTCGCAAGTTTAGGCACATGCTACACAAAATCTAATAAGCGCAATCTCAAAGAATATACTGGAGAGTGTTGACAACCAAAAGTACTTTAAGCTCCAAAAAAAATTAGGCTTCCACTGTGATAAAATTTTCTGCAACCTTGACCTAAACATTGCAACTTGTTTCACGAAGTTCATCCGCCATTTTGGGCCACATTTTTTGCGGGATCCTAGCTCCTCCAGATTTGGATCTTGAAAGCTAAAAATTTGCACAGGTTAGTTTCATAGGCATGTCTACACCTCTGTAAAATCAAATCCAAATCGGAGATGGTCGAGTGGGGACGATTTGAAAAATTGGTCCAGTTGACGTGGAATGACTCATATATGCAACCACTGATAACAGGAAAGGAAGAAAGCGAGAAGAACGTATGTGCTACCTTTCGTCTATATATTTTCTCTTATCTATTGCTAGCATTAATGGGATTTATATTTAGAACCAAAACTGGTTAAATCCATTTTTATAGAAAAAATATTAAAAAATATAAATTTTGAAGCTCCTTTACAAATGGCTTAAAGGCAATAGAACAAAAACCACTAGATATCAATAAAAAGTGAATATAAAATAAGGGTTTTAAAACAGAAACCTTTTAGATCCATTGTTCCGCCTTCGTAACTATGAATTTTGTGAAATTATCCTAACGGATTTTGATTCTAAACGACTCATTTTAATCATTTAACAGAGAAATTACACGAAGTTTACCGCTTCTTCACATAACTCTTTTAAGAACAAGAACCAAAATCGGTTTACCTAGAGCCGCTATATAGATAGGCCGACGCATCAAGATTAAGTTTCACCACTTTGGATCCAATTCCTTAACTTTTACTTTCAAATTTTCATTGTTGCGGAGTAGGGTTACCAGAAAAAAGTTTTGGCACATTGCTAAGCTTTGCCAAATCCACGTGCCGCTAATTATTGCTCACAGTGAAAAATTACCAAAACGCGATTACTGGCCAGAAAAGACAACCACTCAAACACACAAACACGCGCTGGATCCAAAGTGGTGAAACTTAATTTTGATGCGCCGGCTCGTCTATATAGGGTCCTTAGGTTTACCTAGAGCCGTTATATAGACATGCCGACGCATCACACTTAAGATTCACCTAAGGCCCCTATATAGACGAGCCGGCGCATCAAGATTAAGTTTACCCAAATTGGATCCAGAGCGCGTTTGAGTGTTTGAGTGGTTGTCTTTTCTGGCCAGTAACCGCGTTTTGGTAGTTTTTCACTGTAAGCGATTATTGGCGACACGTGGATTTGGCAAAGCTTAGCCTAATAATTTCTCATAGTGAAAAATTACCAAAACGCGATTACTGGCCAGAAAAGACAACCACTCAAACACACAAACACGAGCTGGATCCAAAGTGGTGAAACTTAATCTTGATGCGCCGGCTCGTATATATAGGGGCCTTAGGTTCACCTAGAGTCGCTATATAAACAGGCCGACGCATCAAGCTTAAGTTTGACCACTTTGGATCCAACTTATTTACTTTTACTTTCATTTTTCATTGTTTCGGAGCTAGGGTTACCAGAGCAAAGTTTCGGGACATTGCCAAGCTTTGTTAAATTCACGTGAAAAGTTACCAAAAAAGCGATAACTCGCCAGAAAAGACAACCCTCAAACACGCGCTGGATCCAAAGTGGTCAAACTTAATCTTGATGCGTCGGAACGTCTATATAGAGGCCTTAGGTTCACCTAAGGCCCCTATATATACGAGCCGGTGCATCAAGATTAAGTTTGACCCCTTTGGATCCAGCGCGTGTTTGTGTGTTTGAGTGGTTGTCTTTTCTGGCCAGTAATCGCGTTTTGGTAATTTTTCACTGTGAGCAATTATTAGCGGCATGTGGATTTGGCAAAGCTTAGCAATATGCCAAAACTTTTTTCTGGTAACCCTACTCCGCAACAATGAAAATTTGAAAGTAAAAGTTAAGGAATTGGATCCAAAGTGGTGCAACTTAATCTTGATGCGTCGGCCTGTCTATATAGCGGCTCTAGGTTCACCCAAGGCCCCTATATATACGAGCCGGCGCATCAAGATTAAGTTTCACCACTTTGGATCCAGCGCGTGTTTGTGTGTTTGAGTAGTTGTCTTTTCTGGCCAGTAATCGCGTTTTGGTCATTTTTTACTGTGAGCACTTAATAGCGGCACGTGGATTTGGCAAAGCTTAGCAATCTGCCAAAACTTTTTTCTGGTAACCCTACTCCGCAACAACGAAAATTTGAAAGTAAAAGTTAAGGAATTGGATCCAAAGTGGTGAAACTTAATCTTGATGCGTCGCCTGTCTATATAGCGGCTCTAGGTTCACCTAGAGACGCTATATATACAGGCCGACGCATCAAGCTCAAGTTCGACCACCTTGGATCCAATTCATTACTTTTACTTTCACTTTTTTATTAGGGTTACCAGAGAAAAATTTCAGACAGTGAGAAGCTATGCCAAATTCACGGCCGCTAATAATTGTTCACATTGAAAATTTGCCAAAATGCGATAACTTGCCAGAAAAGACAACCATTCATCAACTACCAGAGAAGACAAAACACGAGCTGGATCCAAAGTGGTGAAACTTAATCTTGATGCGTCGGCTCGTTTATATAGGGGCCTTAGGTTCACCTAGAGCCGCTATATAGACAGGCCGACGCATCAAGATTAAGTTTCACCACTTTGGATCCAATTCCTTAACTTATACTTTCAATTTTCATTGTTGTGGAGTAGGGTTACCGGAAAAAAGTTTTGGCACATTACTAAGCTTTGCCAAATCCACGTGCCGCTAATAATTGCTCACAGTGAAAAATTACCAAAACGCGATTACTGGCCAGAAAAGACAACCACTCAAACACACAAACACGTGCTGGATCCAAAGTGGTGAAACTTAATCTTGATGCGCCGGCTCGTATATATAGGGGCCTTAGGTTCACCTAGAGCCGCTATATACACAGGCCGACGCATCAAGATTAAGTTTCACCACTTTGGATCCAATTCCTTAACTTTTACTTTCAAATTTTCATTGTTGCGGAGTAGGGTTACCAGAAAAAAGTTTTGGCACATTGCTAAGCTTTGCCAAATCCACGTGCCGCTAATAAGTGCTCACAGTGAAAAATTACCAAAACGCGATTACTGGCCAGAAAAGACAACCACTCAAACACACAAACACGCGCTGGATCCAAAGTGGTGAAACTTAATCTTGATGCGCCGGCTCGTATATATAGGGGCCTTAGGTTCACCCAGTGAGACTTAGAGCAGCTATATAGACAGGCCGACGCATCAAGATTAAGTTTCACCACTTTGGATCCAATTCCGTAACTTTTACTTTCAAATTTTCATTGTTGCGGAGTAGGGTTACCAGAAAAAAGTTTTGGCACATTGCTAAGCTTTGCCAAATCCACGTGCCGCTAATAATTGCTCACAGTGAAAAATTACCAAAACGCGATTACTGGCCAGAAAAGACAACCACTCAAACACACAAACACGCGCTGGATCCAAAGTGGTGAAACTTAATCTTGATGCGCCGGCTCGTATATATAGGGGCCTTAGTGAGACTCAAAGAGCTGAAAAATAAAGTTTCTGAAGTCTAAAATCCTTTTGCTTAACTTTAGCCTTGCTGTCCTGTTTGTTTAAGTTCAATCAGCACCTCCTTGCGTTGGTTCAACTTGCTGGTTTGTTAACATTATTGACTGCATATTATTGTTTTCTGAGGGAACAAGTGAAAATAACTCCGTCAATTTCGTCGCGCCAACACATAAGAAATAGATAAATAAAAAAAAACATAAATAAATAAATATAAACCGTTATTCATTAAAAAGAGCTTCATACATATTCGCATTAGTCAATCTTATTTTAAACAAAGCTTTTTATAATAATTGCCGACTCTTACGACTTTATAAACCACACTAAAATCTTAACAATCATTTGTCTCCAGTAATTGTATAAGAAACAGTTCTAGCAATCATCAGAAACGCTGTTCTAACAATAAGACTACTTTACATTTAATTACATTAAAGATCATTATCTCTGAGCATAAAATAAGCAAAATCATATTCTTGATCACACGCTTTGGGTGAAGAATTAGGCAGAAAATTTTGAAATGCGTGTTTTGCATCAACCATATGGCGTGAGATCGTCGGGTTGACAGGATAGAAAATTATAGAGTCATTCGTGTAAGGACATAATTGTGTCGCCAATTCCACATAATGAATGGTAGTCCAAACATGTAAGATTACTTTCATTGGCTTACTTTCAAAAAAAAAAAAAAAGAAAGGAAAAAGAGTCATTATCAGCTATTATAAAACAAAAACTTGGCTTTATGCAAAAGAAAATACCCGACGTAATGCATTGACAAATGACTTAGCAGTAGTTTAATAGTTTTGACCACAACCGACAAAGGATTATATTACAAGACTTGGTGCTTAATTCTGTGACATTTTGGTTAAAATCCAAATGAATGACTTTAGGAAGTAACATTTTTTGAATATATTCTCCGTTTGGTTCGATGAAATTTTAATGTAAAGTAAAAAAGAAAAAAAATAGTCTAAGTAATGTCATCAATTAGCGAGTTTCGGAACAACCCAAACAACTGCAACTTTTATCAACTGCATCGCCTGATCTCAATTTATTAGAATGGAAACAATATCTCTCAATTCAAGTTCCGTTATCTTATAAGGCAGTAGTTTCGTAACTTTTTATAGCCACGATCTCCCTTTGTCATACAAATATTGTCCCGCATCTCCCCTGGAATTTTCGTAATAATAAATTTTCGTAAAAACAACCCTGGCGATACAATTTATTTAAAGAGTAAGAGAAACAATGCAATATTTCATTTAAAGTAGTTTTTATGAACCAAAAATATTTAGTTAATATACAGTAATAGGAGTACTAATAGTTTTAAGACAATTAGCAAATCGTACAAAATGTCCGAAAAGACAAATGCTTAAAATGCTAGAAATATTAAAATTAGAGAAATAGTACTGCGGCAGTGAACTTGCTTTTGAACGAAAATTCTTGCGTACGGGTTTGCACACCAGAATTCCAAGCTTCCCTGGACAAGTAAATATCAGTATCTACAAAAAGGTTTTTTTTCAAGGTCTTCAAAAAACGCGTTTATGATTCCAAACCAAGATCAGAAAAATGGCAGAGTTTGACTTTCTTTTCGTGCTATTTTTTCAGCATAAACCTAATGCAAAACTAAAGTAAAACAGGTTTAAAAAAAAAACATGCAAAATTTGCAGATACTGCTATTTACCTACTCTCGCCACAGCAAATTGATATAGCGTTATGCTTATTTTTATTTTCGGACAACAATTTGAGTGCTTTTCGTTTTTTTGTTCATACTTTATAATAATATGTGACCCGTATGCCCCTTTATATCAGTTTTATGCCGTCTTAGAGAGTGCACAGCTCAGATTGGGAACCCCTGTTATAAGAAGAAAGTGGGAGTAAGATGACAATACAAAGTTAAAATTCTTTTTTCTCGTTTTAGGATGTGAATTAAAATTTCCAAACTAATACGCAAGACATCTTTAAAATGTTAAGTTTAATAAAAAAAAATTGAAGCTCTTGGTTTTTGCTTTTGAAATATGACAAATCTATAAAAAAAATTGAAAAACATTATTCATCATCTTACCTTACCTATAAGGTGGTATGACGAATGGAGTTGGGGGAAAAACTAATCATTAAGGGAGGAAAATCACTGTAAAAATGCGTACAAACAGTTTTTTTTTTTTTTTTGGAAGAACCAATATGTTGTCCTATCACAAAAGTTTGTAGGTAACAAAAACCAATATATTGTACTAACCAGCGGGTGACCGAGCTCCGCTCGAAAAAACAGGTGTCGAAGCTAACTCGAAGATTTAAATTTTCAATTGTGATTTATCAAAACAATACATGCCATAAGAAAATTTGTGAAACCATTGGTGAAAGATAGCCGGTTAAAGTGCACCATTGTAAACTATTCTAAACAAAGTTAGAGTTTGGAAAGGGAACTATTCTATACAAAGGATAAAGTTTGAAAAGTCATAGGAAATAAAATGTAATTGATAATTAAAAATTATACAATTAAAGAAATGGTATAAAGTGAGCAGTATAAAGATTAATGTGTGTTGAAGTTCAATATTTTTGACAAATTTATTTAGAAAAGCCAAACCTCGTGATTCCTTGTGGCCAAAAACCCCAGACCCCCAAGTTTACCGGAGTTAATTAATTCTGGGGTGATTTTCGACTTGGCAACCATTCTTCGTATTACCCCTAACGTGTACCAGGGAACCGAGCCCGCTCGGTTAAAAAAAAAAGAGGTTTGTAAACTCATGTTTTTTTCTAAAGTGCGAAGTTCTTATTTAGATAAACTTGAAAAGCATTTTTTAACCTTTGGTTACAATTACGCATTCAAAACAGCAGTAATTTATTTAAAAAAACACAACCCTATTTAATCCATGCCCACCGTAAAATCACACCTAATATCATTTCATTTGGCGCCGAAGGCGCGGGAGGGGTTGATGAGAATGGATGCAGAGTCCCTGTTCTCCAGTACGCATTTGGTTCCAGTTGGTTTTGACTTTCACTTCACTTTAGACTCCAGGTCCCCCCTCCCCCGTACATACCACAACTCGATTTTTAACTGGGATTGGGCCCTGAAGAGCGCTCTGTTCATTTTTGAAAAAGGCGCAAGGACCGAGTAAACCCTTGGTCCAGCACACCCCAGAGGTTTCGTTTCACTTGGAGGATTTTGTGACCACGAACATTTTTAACGTCCCCCAGCCACCATTAATAAAGACGGTGGATCTTTGATCGGCTGGGCTCCCTCTATATGATCGACCCGAGACCCTCCGGTTACGAGTCCGACGACTTACCGATTGGACTACCGCAGCCAAAGGCCCCTATATAGACGAGCCGACGCATCAAGATTAGGTTTGACCACTTTCGATCCATCGCATGTGTGAGGATTGTCTTTTCTGGCGAGTTATCGCTTTTTGGTAACTTTTCACGTAAATTTAACAAAGCTTGGCAATGTCCCGAAACTTAACTCTGGTAACCCTAATTCCTCAACAAAGAAAAATGAAAGTGAAAGTTAATGAGTTGGATCCAAAGTGGTGAAACTTAAGCTTGATGCGTCGGCCTGTCTATATAGCGGCTCTACCGCTGCTCATACCCAATTCTAACTTTATTTTGATCGATCTCTTTTAACTTTCAAAAACAATAACAATTCTAACGTGTTGCCAAAAGTTATTTGCCAAACACCATAAAAACATAAATTTACGCTGATGTGATTAAATATGAAATCCATCGTTAAAACGTGGTTGCTATGAAACAGTATAACTAGAGCCGCTATATAGATAGGCCGACGCATCAAGATTAAGTTTCACCACTTTGGATCCAATTCCTTAACTTTTACTTTCAACTTTTCATTGTTGCGGAGTAGGGTTACCAGAAAAAAGTTTTGGCGTATTGCTAATCTTTGCCAAATCCACGTGCCGCTAATAATTGCTCACAGTGAAAAATGACCAAAACGCGATTACTGGCCAGAAAAGACAACCACTCAAACACACAAACACGCGCTGGATCCAAAGTGGTGAAACTTAATCTTGAAGTATAACAATAAGAGTAATCATAAAGAAAATGGCGTAGTAAGAAATCTTCTCAAACTTTTCATGAATCCTATCTGTAACTCCGAACTGTTCGACCGTAGCGCTTCAAAACCGACGCCAATCGATTCCCCGTGGCCAAAAACCCCAGACCCCCAAGTTTACCAGAGTTTATTGATTCTGGGGCGATTTTCGACTTGGCAAACATCTCTCGTATTATAGTATAGGATTAGTACACATTACCATTCATAAGCTTGCCACCGCTGCAAACTTATCGAGAATTTAAAATGAAATTATCCGTTTTATTATAAATCGTTAGGGAGAAGATAGCCTGCTTTTTTGAAATGGGTACCATAGAGAATTGTACATGTATAAATTTTTATAAACTCAATTTGGAAAATTTGTTCAATATAATTATCCCCAGTCTCGTCATTAAATTGTTCTAATCTATTAACCACGTTTTTTCATAGAAACTACATCGATAAGTTTATTAATTTTGCTTCTTTCTTATTGTTAGTTCATGAACTTCATCCGTTTGAAAAAAGAATGAGAACGAAGGAAAAAATGTATTCCTCTAAAAATATTACTTATTCCCATTAACTTTTATGACTCTTAGAAAATAACAATTTGCAGGTACTAAAACAAATTTTATGCAGTGAAAAAAAAAGTGTTAAGCAATAAATTTAATGAAGTTCGTTAATATACTTATAGTTATCGAGAAAAAGTTTTACGAGTTTTATTCAAGTGTTAGAACGCAGACACATTAACAACTTGACATGGAAACATGTTTTTTTCCTCGAGTGATAAATGATACCTCGCACGGAAAGTTATCCATTTTACTTGTGTAAATGCATTATTATAAAATTAAACTATAAGCGATGATATTTGTGTAAACGATGAAGTGTTTTCGAATAACCAAATTGGAGCTAGTCAGAAACATTCGGCTCGTTAAATAAGTAAATAAATAAATAAATGATGCTTTAACATTGTGCCAAATCGTGAAGCTCAAACCATAACCGTTCCCTATCACGGTACTTGTCAAAAATTAAGTTTTCATTTTTACACTACAGAAAATTTAATAGTTCCGCAAATAAAATTCACCACCAACTCTGTCATCCATATAATGCTACTAGTTGAAACGTGCCACTGTTGCGGTCTCTCGCTGGTGAGCTATTTTTACAGTAGCTACCAGTTTAATTGCCACTCTTAGCCTCTATGAGAGAATTTCTGCCTCCAGTTCGGTACCTGTCTAAGCCAGACTGATGACTCCTATTGGGAATAAAACTGCAGTATCTAGATGACATGGCCGAGCTGGTGGATTATTTCATGTAGAACTTTAAATATCTATTGTTCAAGTTTTACCACTTATTTGCGAGTTGAACCGTACGACTGTTGTGGTCCCTCGCCGGTGAACTATTTTTACATTAGCTGCCAGTTTGGCGTTAATACAGTGAACTCTCACTTATACGCCGCCTCATTTATGCGCCTTTTTCACATATACGACGATTTTAAATGGTCCCAGCATATTCCGTAGCAAAATAATGATAGTATCGTTCGTTTATAAGTCGCTCTAACGATAAATATTTCACTTATGCTCCGAATTTTCCCTAAAATGTATTTCTTTTCTTTAAAAAATAAGCATTTTTCTTTACTTTCCTCTTTAATCTTTCGCCTTTATTGCTCACGGAAGGCATTTTTTCCGCATGAACTAGAGTTCGGAGGGACAATTATCTATTATGCATAGTTTTAAAGGGAACAGTTTGTAATTAAGGTATGCTACAACTTTTGTTTTCTCTTAATCATTACAGTCACGTTACAGCAATTGCCAAACTGTAGTAATATGTCCCTTTTCTATGCAAACATTCTTATTCACTCTCATTAGAACCAATGTTGAGTTTTATTCCTTTAAATAGGCTTGTTCACTTGTACGTCTCTCTCACTTATGCGCCTTTTTCTGTTGGTCCCTAGGGCAGGCGCATAAGTGAGAGTTCACTGTAGCTTCTAAATAAGAGAATTTATGCTGTGGCTCGGTTACTGTCTAAGCCGGACTGATGAGTCCTAACGAGGATAAAACTGCAGTATCTGGATGGAACAACCGAGTTGGTGGTGTACTTCATATTGCTGTATTACTATTCTTTTTAAAAAATGTTCCATTTCTACTTATGTAAAGTCAATGTCAGTCTGTGTATCTGTGCGCGATGTCCAATTCATTCTAAAACACTTACAGACTTGAAATTCTCTATGAAGATAGTTTGAAATCTTGGATGATGCTCTTCGATCCGGGTTTTTTTTTTATACGCTTTTATTACTTTCACATATGTGTTTGTTTGTATCTATGTAACTCTGAACAAAGATAAAAAGTTCACGTTGTTTACAAAAATAAAAGTAATATATTTAAAACTATTATTAATATTAAAGGCTAAACTTTATTACCTGTTGATGCATTATAAGTGTTTCATTTGTTTATGTGTGTATGTTCAGTTGCACTCTGAATAAAAGATAAAATTCACGCTCTTTGCAAATATCAAAGTAATGTATTTGTAGTGAAGTGAATTCACCGATTCCTGCGAGGAGACAACTCAACTCGGCAGAGAGAGAGTTGGCGAGAAATTAATGAAATTGAGTGTTCGAATGTTGCATTAAAGAGTTGTATATTATTACAAGTTTAAATAAAATAATTGGAGTCAGATAGTTGTGTTATTAAAATACTAAACACACCCAAAACCTACAGTGGTGACTTCCGGACTGGTTTGTGCAGGAATAATGCATAACGACACAGAAGTTCAAGGACAAGATTTGCTTACGGGCGATTCAGCTGCCGGAACTGAAAATACAGAGCAAGCACGCTTTGTGGATCATGTTGGAGTTAAAATTCCGCCCTTCTGGAAGCCGGATCCCAGGATATGGTTTCTACAGCTCGAAGCACAATTTCGCCGAGCTAAAATCTCCAGTGATGACACAAAATTCGATTACGTAGTTAGCTCGTTGGACGCAGAAATCCTGGCACAGGTAACGGACATTTTAATTACGCCGCCAACAAACAACAAATATAATGCAATAAAGGACCGCCTTATATCAACTTTCGCGGATAGCGAATCACAAAGAACACAAAAACTCTTGAATCAAATCGAACTAGGGGATCGCAAACCTTCGATTTTGCTCTGCGAAATGAGGAACCTCGCCGACCAAAAGGTTAGTGAAAATTTTTTGAAAACCTTATGGCTACAACGGCTCCCGATGGACATGCGTAGCATTCTGTCTGTCAGTTCTGATGATTTGAATAAATTGGCTACCATGGCTGATAAAATTTGGGATATCCGCCCGCCAAATAATTACAATTTGGCATCGGTGTCACAACCAAAAATGTCGGTGGTAACTTTGGAATCCCTTCAAAAGCAAATAACAGATCTTCAAATTCAGGTGGAGAATTTAAGCTGTAGGGGACGTCCCAACTCACGTCAGCGTTATCGAGGGAAGGCCAACAGCAAGTCCGGCAGCCGCAAGCCCTCCGATCAACGCGGGATATGCTTCTATCATACAAAGTTTGGAGATAAAGCGTACAAATGCTTACAACCGTGTAGTATGACTCTCCAACGACGGCGTGAGAGCCCAGACGTGCAGGAAAACTAATACCCCGGCTTTCCACGGCGATAGGAAGCCTAGGGGCGGAGCTGAGTCGCCTCTTTATTAGTGACAAAGCATCAGCGGCCCTTTTCCTGATTGATTCCGGTGCGGAAATTTCCGTAATCCATCCAACGCTCTCGGAAAGAAAAAATGTACATAAATTTGAGCTATTCGCGGCTAATCATTCTAAAATTAAAACTTTTGGACAGAAGCTTTTACGACTCGACCTTGGATTAAGGCGAGACTTCGTTTGGCCCTTCATAATAGCCGATGTCGACAAACCAATCATTGGAATAGACTTTTTGGCAAACTTCAACCTTTTGATTGACACGAAAAATCAAATGCTAATTGATGGAAACACAAAACTGTCAACAAGGGGAACGTTTTTTTTCAACGAGAAGGCCAGTCATCACTATGGTAGAAGCGCAACAGCCATACATGTATATAGTCTCAAAATTTCCTGATCTGCTCAGACCCAATATTGTAAATACTAAAATTATTAAACATGATATTGAGCATTTTATCACCACAAAGGGGCCACCTGTATATAGTAAGGCGCGCAGACTTTCAACAGAGAAATTAAAAGCCGCTCGAAAAGAGTTTGACTACATGCTGCAACAAGGTTTGTGCCGCCCATCCAAGAGCAGTTGGGCCAGCCCACTGCATTTAACCCAGAAAAAGTCAGGCGATTGGAGACCTTGTGGGGACTATAGGGCCCTCAACAATGTTACGGTTCCAGATCGCTATCCGATACCATTTCTGACAGACTGTAACCACATACTACATGGAGCTAAGATTTTTTCATCTATTGACTTACTATGGGCATACCAGCAAATACCCGTACATGAAGCGGACATTCCAAAAACCGCCATTATAACACCTTTTGGACTCTTCGAATTTCCCTTTATGACTTTTGGGCTTTGCAACGCCGCACAGACTTTTCAACGTCTGATGAACACGGCGTTACAAGGGTTAGATTTCCTTTACTGTTATTTGGACGACATACTTATCGCTTCGAAAGACGAAGAGACACATCGAAAACATCTGTTCCTTCTTTTCGAGCGATTGAATGAGTATGGTCTACGCATAAACCTGTCAAAATGTATATTTGGTGTAGCACAGATCCAATTTCTTGGATATGAAATCAACTCCGAGGGAATGAAGCCTTGCACCTCTAAAGTGGATGCCATTAAAAATTATCCTGAACCTCACTCTGCTACCAGTTTGAGAAGGTTCCTGGGAATGGTTAATTTTTACCACAGATTCATTCCTTCTTGCGCAAGCATACAACAACCACTCACTAAGATACTTGCTGGCCACAAAAAGAATAGCACCAAACCTCTTCAGTGGACCGACGAATGTCGAGAATCTTTTTCCAGACTCAAGGATGCCCTATGCTCGGTGACTCTGTTAACACATCCAGATCCAGAGGCTCAGCTGAGTTTAGTAACGGACGCTTCAGACACGGCCATCGGAGCCGTCCTTCAACAAGAGATCGCCGGAGTTAAAAAACCTCTTAGTTTCTTTTCAAGAGCTCTATCTCCTGCACAGGTGAAGTACAGTGCGTACGATCGCGAACTTCTGGCCATACACAGTGCACTCAAGCATTTCCAACATCATCTAGAAGGACGTGCGTTTCCTGTGTTCACCGATCATAAACCTTTAACATTCTGTTTCAAACAAAATTCAGATAAAGCCTCGCCACGTCAGGCCAGGCAACTCAGTTTTATATCCCAATTCACAACGGACATCCGATTCATACGCGGAGATGAAAATGTGGTGGCTGACGCGTTGTCGCGCATCGACTCCATCACCTTTCCTTCATCCATTGATTATGAAACCTTGGCAAACACACAGGAAGATGAGGAATTGTCCAAGCTTAAGACAGACACTAGTCTGAAAATCGTACAGCTGCAATTACCTAATTCAACCAAGACCATTTATTGCGACATCTCCACGGACAGAATTCGCCCCTACGTTCCACAACAATTACGTAAAACGGTATTTACTTCCATCCACGAACTCTCACATCCCGGCATTGCGGCAACCTCCGAATTGGTTGCTGCACGATTCGTCTGGCCGGGTATGAGAAAAGATTGCCGGACTTGGGCAAAGACATGCCTAGCGTGTCAGGCTGCCAAAATCCATCGGCATACTCATGCACCTCTATCAACGTTTCTGGTACCCAGTCAGCGATTTGAGCACATCAATGTTGATATCGTGGGTCCACTGCCACTGTGTCAGGGGTTTCGATACCTCTTAACGGCCGTAAACCGTTTCACCCGCTGGATCGAGGCAACGCCAATGGAGGACCAAACTGCTGACACCGTCGCCAAAACTCTGGTAGTGTCGTGGGTTGCTCGTTTCGGCATCCCGGGAAGAATAACTACAGACCAGGGCCGACAATTTGACAGCCAATTGTTCCGGAGTTTAACAATGTACTTAGGGTCTCAGAACCACACAACAACAGCTTACCATCCCCAGTCAAACGGCTTAATCGAACGACAGCACCGAACCCTTAAAGCAGCTTTGAAGTGTCATTTGATGTCTCGGAATTCATCTTGGGTGACAGCCCTACCGTTGGTGTTGCTGGGACTTCGAACGGCCCTCAAGGCAGACTTGGGTTGTTCGTCCGCCGAGATGGTTTATGGGTCTCCTCTCCGGCTGCCGGGAGAATTATTTGTAGAGTCCAAAGACACAAAACATTTAGCCTTCCTCGAGCAATTACAGAATGTTATTCGTTCGCTCAAACCAACACCAACCACGACCCACGGAACAAAGGCCATCTTTCAATCAAAAGAGCTAAGCACCTGTACACATGTTTTCGTGTACCAAAATGCTGTACAGACACCATTGCAGCCCACCTACAAAGGGCCGTACAAAGTTAGGGCCCGTGGTAAAAAATACTTCGATCTTGACATTGACGGATCCCAGGTTCCGCGGCGAGTGTCAGTGGACAGGTTAAAACCCGCATTCATGCTGCAGGATGAATGCCCAACAGGACTGGTCGTTCCGGTTTCAGCTCCTTCTCCTACACCTGCTGTTCCTGATCACGCTCACCCAGTTTCTCCTCCTACACCGGCTGTTCCTGATCAAGCTCACCCTGCTCCTCCTCCACCGGTTGTTCCCGACCATGCCGACTCCGCACCTCCTCCGCCTTCGGTGATAACGACGAGAGCAGGCCGTAGGGTCCGTTTCCCGGCAAATTTTCTGGAATCCTCCAGTTCGGATCGCGGTCGCTAGGAGGGGAGTGTGTAGTGAAGTGAATTCACCGATTCCTGCGAGGAGACAACTCAACTCGGCAGAGAGAGACAGTTGGCGAGAAATTAATGAAATTGAGTGTTCGAATGTTGCATAAAAGAGTTGTATGTTATTACAAGTTTAAATAAAATAATTGGAGTCAGATAGTTGTTATTAAAATACTAAACACACCCAAAACCTACATATTTAATACTATTAGTAATACTAAAGGCTTAATTATATTACATGTTCATGTATTATAAATGCATGTAAACTTAAGGGGATATTCAAAAGTTTTTAAAATCACAGGGAAATCAGAGTATCATGTGAATTATTTTGATTAACTCTAAAAGCGTATTTTTGGTTTCCTTAAACTATATTTTAAAATTATTTCATAATTTGTCCAAAAAATGTTTAATGAATTTTTAAACAAATCTTCATCTCTGTCGAATTTTTTTAATTCTCGAGTCGGTCATCAACCAAAGTTTTCAAAAGAAGTATTATAAGTTTCAGATTTGATGTTTTATTCAACTCACCTAGACTGCTTGAGGCTGTTCTAATTACTAACCATTTTAGACAACCATTTAAGACCATTAAGATATAGATTTTTAGACCATTTAAGATATAAAAGATACACCGTTTTTTTCAATTAAATTCTTTTTTTTTACTAACGGGAAGTGAGGCTGTTATTTTTATTTATTCCCTTATTTATTCCATTTTAGACGTATTACTTTTTGTTATTTTTATTTTATCTTTCCAGGATTATTCAAATTTTATGAAACGAATAAGGATTTAAAAAAAAAATCCTTTCAAATTCAAACTTTTTGTTTAGACATGATTTGAACTTTAATAAGCGTCGAGGATTTTTCATACAAAAAGGAAAATCAATTTCATCGTTTTAATACTAACTTAAACGCAAGATGAAAAAAAAAGGAAAACAATCTATTTATTTTAAACTAGCCGGGTACCCGACCCTGCCCGGGTTTCTGCCGGGTATGGTGTTTTAGTGACACTCGTTCATGAATTTTTCAACAATAAAGTGCATAGCTATATACACAATGGCTACTTCTGTAAACAATGGTAATTTTTTCTGTCTGGACAAACTAAAAAACTGTATTACACACCGTAAATAAAAATGCACGCTACAAATAATGTTAAGGTAAATCGGAAATGTTATAAGCTTGGTACAGGGTGCGGCGGATAAACTTGCAGACTTGAAAAGTCAACTAAGGGAAAAGTACTTAATGTATCAGTTTACTACTTTTTATAAGATATGGTACCCATTCTGAATTTTTATATTAGTTAGATTTAAAAACTACATCGGGAAGAATGACGGCCCCTGTTAATGATGCACTCATGTACCCTAGATTTGTTGCACTCTTTCGAGCATATCGACTGATGGGATGTCGGTGATAGCAAGCCGGATGTTGTTCTCCAGGCATTGCAGGATCCGGGGCTTGTCGTTGTAAACGATCGATTTGAGATACCCCAATAAAAATATTCACAGAGTGTCAAATCGGAAGAGCGGGCTGGCCACGGTACGTCACCTTTCAAGGAGACGTTATCACTCAACTGGTGAACCACAGCAAGTTTGTAGGGATGAAACTGGAGTTCGTTGTGAAGAATTCGTCTCAGTGTCCAATCAAAAATCCCCAAAGCAGCAGCGTGTTTACGCGCCGAACGCCTGGGAGAGCGCAAAAACGACTCCCTCACTTTTTCGACGTTTTCTAGGGTTCTGGGAATCCGTTGACCTCCTGGGCCTCTTTTTGCCACACCCCCACTTTCCCTAAATATTTTCACCCACAAAACAGTCGATTCCCAACCATGAACCGAGTTCGGAAGGCACGTTGAGTGGCGACCGCCGAAAGATTATTTGAAAAGTAAGACTCGGCGGCGAACGCTCGTTGCTCCTTCGTCCAACGCATGGTGAAAACTAAACTATGAGATAACAAAACTTCAGGACATTCTCTTTGAAATTAGACTCTTCCCAATCCTTTCTGACCACTCCTTGCTAATTAGCATCCAATTAAAATCAGCAAGTTTCTCTGCCGCACCCTGTAAATTAAAATAAATATATATTTACAATATCAACCGCACTGGAGTCAAGTATTTCCAAACAGTACACGTAAAATAAGTCCCATCATTAGTTTATATCCTTGTGACTACATTGGTGAAAACATCTTACGTACCTAACTTAGAAATTTTTTGACTATAAACATTTTCTGTTCTCTAACTGTTGCCGAAATCAATTATCTTTTTATTTACCCCGTTAGCGATTATTGGAACAGATGAATCTAAAAATCCTAAGAAAGCAATAAATTTCATACTTACTCCAGTGAAGCCTTGGTTCACATTTTCATTATGATCAGTATTAATATTGTTGTTGCCAGGCAATAATTTTTTTCAACAATGGACTGAAAATTTAATCATTTAATGGGGAAACTACATGAAATTTACTATTTTCCATAATAACTTTTTTAAACTAAGCTTTTTAGAAATAAATTATAACTTATCCTGCTCCCTATTACTGTAGCTATCTACGGTGAAAAAATGGTTAAAATCGGTTCAGTAGTTTGAAAGATTACCCCGGACATACGGATACAAAAGTAGTCTTTTATGTATATAGATTCTTTTATTTCAATCAAAATATATGTTGTCACAACTTTCTTTACCTCTTCACTCCTTTTGTCATTTTTGTCACAATTTCTAAAACACTACTACCTCCCTTCCTCAAAGCGGAACATTATTTACAGGCGGTTTCAAACGATTTTCTTTGCACAGCTTTAAAAAGTGACATCTATTTTCAATTCAAACTGAACTTGGAAAAAAAAAGGAGGTATCAGATATTTAACATCTTCCAGAGAAACACAACTTTCCCTTTTATCTTGATGCGTTACGATATCGAGCCCGTATCATAACTAAAAGAAACTGAACTTTGATACTTTTCCTACACAGTCGTAAAATGCAAAATTGCGTTATAGCGCACTTTTGAGGAGTTTGCAAGAATTTATCCTCTCATATCTCAGGTCTTTCCGGTAATATATTCAAATTCATGATTCGCTTTACGCAATTCTTCCCTTCCCTCCCGAAAAAAAAAGGAAGAAAGAAATGGTTTGAATTGGTTCAAGTTTTCAGAACTTTTTTTTAGATAAGTAATTATTTTTGTACTAACCCTAAAGTGTCATGATTATTTTTTGTTATCAAAAATAGTTTCAATGCAATTTGAAATCCTGAAATAATCGTAAGTAAGATTGTACTCTGAACTGCAATACAGTTTCTCTTATAGTAGTAGGAAACGTATTTAATTAAAACATTAAAAACATGCAAAATTAATATTTTTCAGAATTAAAAAAAAATGGGACAGTTTACATACCATCAAAATTTGTGTATCCCTAATCCGTAAAAGTGACCTCCAATGCAAAAAAATAATTTAACTGATAAAACTTTAGTAACATAACGCATAGCTGGTAACGTTACTTCAGTTTTATCAAATTAGTTACTCTATCGCATTGGAGGCCGCTTAGGATGCCATAATTTTAAACCTTTTTTTCTGTGATCAAAGAGTATAATTGAAGAGCTTGGGAGATGAAGGGGTTAAGTGACAAAACAGAAATTGCGAGTGAATAAAATTCAAAGTTTATTGTTGTAGTTGTTTCAGCTTTTTTGTTTTCTGGTTTTGTCCTTAACGTGCGTACGAAATTGGTCTATTGACATCTACTGTTTGATGTACCAAGTTTTATTTGCTTACCTGTATCCATTGCTTACCATTGTACAGAGTGTTCATTTTTTAAAATGTAACTTAGCCCCTTCATCCTCCAAGCCCTTCAATAATTGATAAGGCCGACATTTTGAATTTTTCCGCCCCCCGGGGGTTAAGGGCGTAAAATTAAAGTAACCTACACAAAAAAGAAAACAACCGCAAAAACCATTCCCTTTTAAATGCAAATATTTAAAATTTTTTAATCCTGGGATTGCATAATTAGTAAACTACTTTCAAATTATAAAGCGAGTTTTAATAAAATAATTTTGGAAAAAAATCGAACCGACTCACAGAGGTCGATTTTTCAAATCTAGCTGGACAAAAATCAAAATTTCAACATCGTTATTTTTTGCCAAAATATTTTTGTTGGCAACTGAAATATCTACAAAGCAATAAACCATGTCTAATTTAGATGGTTAGTTCTTAGAATTTCTTCTCTAAAGGCTTGAAGTACACGGATTGTAATAGTACATTTTGTGATGCTTTAGAAGGGAGATAAACGACTTCGGCTACCTGTTGTCTCTGTTGTTTGAAAAAAATTGTGCTTATATATTCTCATTGTGTCATCCAAGCTCATTACTCTCTTAAAGGGCCGTACATTAAATACGGATTTTAAATATATTTTAAACTACGTGAAAAATTAATGAATTTTATACCATAACACTAAAAGTTATTGGAGCAGCAAAAAAATGCTCCACAAGTCTTCGCCCTCTAAGTTATATTTTTGTGTACCGGATATGTTGACAAATGAGTGTACAAAAGATTATACCCGGATCTTACCGGCAATATGAGCAACGTGTCTTGAAATTGTGGATTTTTTGTCTCAAACGATGAATTTATAATCAGAGAAAATTTTCATTCAGGTGTGTGTGGGGAGAAGGGGGGGGGGATAGTTTTTAACTAGCGCCTGATGTTATATTTATTTTTAAACCTTGTTTATCAGCCTTGTATAACTGTTAAAAAAATATTAGTGTTCGAACGTTTTAGAATGTAATTTAGATTGTAATGACAAGGCTACACTAGATAGCGCTTTATACAGGCTTCTTCATTTGATTAAATTCCTTGGGATAAAAACGGACGTCCTTTTCCAGCGACATCTATCGAATTTTGTGGTAACTAACATTATATACAAATCAGATAATAAAAGACAAAATTAAAATTTAATTTGTTGGCGACAATTTTACAATTTGGCATTCAATTCTATTTTATTATATTTTAACGTCATTTAATAGCTTGTTCGATTTGCTGGTTTATTCTGCATTTTAACGGCTTGTTTTAATTAGTTAGCGAATTATTTTTCATTTTAATTGATTCTAATTATAATTAAACTATGAAATGACACTGGCACCGCAGAGCGATAAATGGCGATTTTGGAACGATAGTTCCATCAAAACTTTTGATGAGTTTAGATTGTCAAATTAATTTATTTGGCGATTTTTTTACATTTTAATGGACATTTTGGAATGACTATGGCACTAATATCTTGAAAAGCACATCAAGAATTTGTTCTCCGTAAAGCTTTTGAGAATATTTCAATAACCGAGATCTTTGGTAGTATGTACGTTTCAGTTATAGGTACGTTTTTTAACTTGGCGATGTATTTTCTTACCACCTAAGCGAAGATTAAAATTTTAAGTCTGCATCGTCTTCATGGTTGCTTCTTTTCTCTTATTTTGCATTTTAATTTAAATTTCAATGATAATAATGGCTCGATATATTTATTAAACTTATTATGTTACATGCTAATGGAGCTTTTAAAGTTGATTTGGCGAGTTTTTTTTTAAGAATTCTCACATTATTTCGCAGCTTTTTTTTCAGTTGGCCCATTATTTTACTTTCAAGTATTAAACGTATGTGTGAAATTAGAAACAAAAAAGGGAAGATTTCGGTGATTGGAAGTCTGGTTATCTTTCCCTATTGGCGTTAAATCTTTGTGGCCAATTTATGAGCGAGGGAAATACTTCCTTCGCAAACATAAACTAAAGAGCAACAAAATAAAGTAATTATCGCCAAAAATTTGGCAACCACACCAGATTCCCAATTATCGAAATATTATCAATGTGTGAAATTTAACATAAAAAGAACATTACCTTTTTCTTTTGTGTAAATGAAAACAAAATTTTACAGTTGGTCGTCGTTAAATTGTAGTTTTGTTTATTTTTTTCGTACTTGCTCTTTAGTACCAAGCGATTATATATGCTCATTTCGTTGTTACTAAAGAAATTAATATGTTTTGTTGTCAATCGTCTTTCCGTTGAACACCAATCGCTTCATTGCAGGGCATTCATTCTGGGGCATCAAAAGGAAATGTCCCTACGAATAGATTCGCCATTTATCGCTCTGATGGGTCAACGCTATCAAAATGAACATCTGAGCTTTTGCGTAGCAATTAAGATCGTGTGAGCAACAATAATGAAACAAAATAGTAAATAGAACAATATTATTTCATTGCTACATTTTTATTTATCGGCTGCGAATATAAGCGTATATTTTATTAATGCAGAGATGTCAAAATTGAACGCCATTGCTATATGTTGCTAATTCGAAGAAAGTAAACAATGAATGAATGTCGTATGACTGAATCATGAGTTGCGACCAACTTTACCTGAAAAGTGAATTTATTTCCCCTAAAAAGCAGTACTAATAAGGCCTTCGGCATCAATTCACTCTGTACTCCACTTCAGTTAACTATATCAATATTTTTCAACCCTTAAAGATAGGATAAACATCACTTTTTACAGCAGAAACAACTTGCTAATAAATGTAAACAAACATTTAGGAGGTCCTTTTTCAGCGCTCTCTAGCGGGCAAATCTTTACCATTGATGTTTTGGGTAATGAAGAAGCCTGTATAAAGCGCTATCTAGTGTAGCCTTGGTAATGACAACGTTTATGTCTCCACATGAGTAAGCAAAAAAAAATAGTTGTCTACAATAACTGTGTTTGAATGCTACGTTAAATACATTATATTATTAAAGATACAACACATTTTCTGTTTGGAGTATGGATAAGGGCAAGAATAATGTACAAAATTTTGCAATTGAAACTATAAATTTAAATGACCTTAAGGATAGTATGAAGTTAAGTGATGGAAATACTACTAACATGTTGTGTGTAAGATTTAACGAAACATGGTGAAAGTGCTCTTCTATTTCAACTAAAAGTTTTTAAAAATGTTATACATACGCATATACTTTGTAAGCAAATTTCATTTGTTTATAAATCTATATACATAAAAGACTACTTCTGAAACCGTATGTCCGGGGTAATCTTCCAAACTACTGGACCGATTTTAACCATTTTTGCACCGTTCGATAGCTACAGTAACAGAGAGCAGGATAAGCTATAATTTATTTCTAAAAAGCTTAGTTTAAAAAAGTTATTATGGAAAATAGTAAATTTCATTTAATTTCCCCATTAAATAATTAAATTTTCAGTGCATTGTTGCAAAAATTTGGTTGCCATGCAACAACAATATTAATAGTAATCATGGTGAAAATTTTGAACCTAGTCTTCGCTGGAGTAAGTATGAAATTTATTGCTTTCTTAGGATTTTTATATTCATCTGTGCCAATAATCGCTAACGGGTGAAATAAAAAAAAATGATTTTGGCAATAATTAGAGAATAGAAAGTGTTTATAGTCAAAAAAATTTCTAAATTAGGTACATAAGATGTTTTCACCTCATCAATGTTGTACCGAGGATAGAAACTAATAATGGGACTTATTTAACGAGTAATATTTGGAAATGGTTAATTTCAGTGCGATTGATACTGTAAATGTATGGGTGATTCTACAAATACGGAATATTTCTAACATGTAGATTTCAAAAAATTAATTTAAAATTAAAAATCTGAAAAAAATCAGCAAAGCACTTGATAAGAAACAAAATTAAAACAGAATGTCAGCAGAGCTTAAATGTTTGTATTTTTGGATTTTTATTTTTTTTGAAGGCATGTGTGAATGATAAAAAGGACATGTGGATGACACAATGGGTATGTGAATATAACACAGTAAGTATGTGAATAACACAAACACAATAGGTATATTAATGAAATTTTTTAACCAGTAAACTGTTAGACATAATTTTTAAACATTGTACTGTCATAGTTTGGCTTTTAATTCATCCACGTGTCTTATATTGGGGCATGTGAATGACAATAGAAAAGGGGCATGTGAATGACAAAACACAAGTAATTGTGTTCTCAAAAAGTTATATCTGAATATTTTTCGGCTTCACTTCGAATTAGAACCCACAAATATAAGCCTTAGGATTATTCATTATCAAAATTTATTTACATGTACATTTTACATGCATTCTGTGGGGAATGTTAATGACAAAGATAAAAAACACTTGCCTTGAAAGTTGAGTTTAGCTTGCTTTTTATCAAAAAGTAATTGCAAAACGGCAAAATTAATCCTCATCTAGGAATAACAAAGTTCCATGCTTTATTTTAAGATGTGTTGCCAGATTTTGAAATAAAACATTTCAGAGAAAAATATCTATACTTTTTAGACATGTGGATGACAGATAATCGCTGGGACAAATTTTAGATTAACTTTTAGAGACATTATTTTCATATTATTTTGCTTTTTTTGTGATTTACATCTTGCACACATTCATATTTATAAATAAAAAACTCTTGAGAAAAAAATCACTTATTTTTTTTAAATCTATATTCCATTGATTGTGAAAATTGCACCTATGGGACAGGGCATGTGGATGACATTTCAATCAAACATCCTTTTTTTAAAATGAATAATAATTAAGTATTGACATTGATGATAACGAAAATTACAGAACAAAATACTCATAAAAATATTCCCAAAATAGTTTTTTATTAAATTAAAAACAAAAAGAACAATCAGTATGGAACACAAATTTGCCCATTTTTGTAGAATCACCCATATATTTATTTTAATATACCAAGCTTATAATATTTCCTATTTACTTAAACATTATTTGTAGCTTGCTATTTTTTTTTAGCTTGCATTATTTTTTTATAGTTTATCCATAACATAGCCATTGTTTACAGAAGTAGCCATTATGTTTATAGATATGCACTTTAGTGTTGGGAAATTTATGAATGAGTTTCACTAAACCACCCTACACCCACAGAAACCCGGGCAGGGCCGGGTACCCGGCTAGTGTTTATTATAATTTACTTAACAGTTATTCGCTGAGCTATCATAAGAGCTGTCATAAGATTCGCAGGTTCTTTGGCAATACAACAAAAGTCTATAGCTCAAGCTTGACCATATTTTTTTTTTCAAAGAATCAGGCATTATCACGAAACTATAAAACGGAAAGCTACGTCTGTAACTCAAGGCACTAACTTAAAAAAATCTCCATATATTATTTCTCTAAGCCGAATCCTATACCAGGTCGAAACTCGCTCATTTCTTTATCGAATTGCAAGAAAATTTATGATTTTGAAGCTTATGCCGCGGGCTATTGACGAAAATTAGACCCACCCTCTAAAAAGTGTCGGTTCGTTTTTTATTCGAACTTCAATTTTTGGACACAAAATTGACTCTATCTAGCGAAATAATTGTCGTATCGTCTCCATTTTGATTTCATTCGAAAGATTAAAAAAAATGCGTTCTTTAGAACGTTTCTCCGCTAGCGCCGCGTAACGAGAATCTCGAAAATCCACGTTTAAGCGACTTATAAGCGATTGAAGTTTGAAAAAGTTAAATTCTTTGCTCAACTGTCAAAATCGTTACATTGTTGTTCAAATCAATTTTAAATGCGACATTTCAAGCCAAGGCTTAGCTCGGTAAACCTTAATTGTAACTTTTATTGTTTCAAAATACTATGGTAGTTTTGCGATAACGTTAGTATTTAGTTTAGTAGCAGCCTTGGATATTTGATTGTAATATAGGGTATCACTTTTGTAGTAGTTGTAAAAGTGAACGTGTCTTTGATCTCTTTGAAAAGTTGTCAGAACGATGGCAGTTGATGGCGATGTTGTGCAAACGTACAAGATTTTACAATGCCAAGGTACAGGGTACCAACAGGCAGACTTACAGGAAGGTGTCTACTACCTAGACAATATTAGACAATTCAACAATGCTTTGGCCTTCGCTTCAGTCAAAGTGGACTCAGTTAACATTCCTGGCAGAGGTTTATATTGTTTTAAACTACATGGTCAAGTGTACCATATGATTGGGAACTTGCAACCTCCGGCAGGGACTACACCAACTTACGCTGGACTTTTCTTTATAGATTTCGACACTGCGCTGCAACTTCGGGCAGATAATGAAGCCAATAAAAATTGTCGTATTAAATTTTAAGTTTAGAGTTTTTTTTTTTTTTTTTTTTTTTTTTTTTTGCGGAATTCCGCACGGGTCACCTAGTAAAAAATAAAAATGATACTCTAAATAGTCTTCGTTCAGCAGAAAAACGAGACAATGCAGAAATTGCTAAATATGTTCTCGAAAAGGTATTAGGGTGAGTTCTGGTAAGTGCGTCCACGGGGTAAGTGCGTCCACTGGGAATTATATGAACTCTGTCTTGAAATGGCTTCTGCAACACATCGACTATGTTAGATAACTGTCTAATGATAATTTCAATAGGTAGAACTCAGGCCTGGATTCAATAGACAGAACACAATCAGGGATAACTTAAATGTCTTCAAAAAAACTCTTAAGTAAAGATTGAGAAGGTTTTGTTTCAGATTCTCTTGTAGTCATACTAAGTAATTGAAGTCAAGAAATGCAAATTGTTTCTTTTGAGTAATAGCTACTAATAACATACATGGGGTATTTTGATCAAATACTCTAACTAAAATTAGTTTATATGACGGTACGCACTTTCCCTTTCTTTAAAGTAAGGTGAGGGTAAGTGCGTACCATTATGATGGGGCAAGTGCGTACCACTATCATGAGGCATATGCGTACTATTATGCGGAGCAAGTGCGTACCATTATGATGCGGCAAGTGTGTACCATTACGTGGAAAATCCGACTCTCGTAATTCACCTTTAATTTTGCTTATAACTCTTTTATAAACCGATTATAAATCCGACGTCATTTCCATCAAGTATTTATATTAACATTGAATGCGGCATAAAATTTCAATTTTATTCATTACCTCTGAAATATATTGGCTTTTAGATATCAGTTAGTAAATTTTTCGTTGAAAATAGCGATCATAAGCTATACTTAATTTAAACCATAATGACAAATGAAGCAATGAAATTAAGTGAAACACTAAATAAGGAACCAACTGACTCAAAAAACAACAAAATTAAGAACACCTTGTGAAAAACTATTTGACTGTACAAGAAAAAAAAAAGTACAAGTATCACATCATGATCAATTATTTTCTTTTCTTTTTTTTTGCTCTTTATTTTGTGTTTTTTCTTACTGCTGCTTATTTTAATAAGAAAAATATTTTTAAACCGTATTTATTCAAAAAAAAAAAGAAAAAAAAACGAAATGTTCACTCAGGTCACCTTACGATCTACCATACAAATAGAATTAAAGAAAATCACAGGGTTACGCACTTACAACAAAGCTATTGGACGCACATGTCTGATCTTACATTTAAGAAGGGGTAAGTGCGAACCCTGGCTTAAACACAGACTGATTAATGTATTAAATCAAAATAAACTATGTAGACTATGAGGGATTATTACTAAATGAAAGCAACTTACATTTGCTCACTTGGTCTTATTAAAAGAACAGAGGAAGAATCACAAACACAACTCTCTCAATCTTCAAATCACAGTTGTTCGCAAGACACGTGGGATATCACTGATTGCGTTTCATCCATGCAAGCAAGTGCTGATCTCTAGTATTAGGAATTATCCCAAGGCAACTACCTAACATATTTAATATGTGCTAGAAGTTTTTTCCTGCTCATATTCACATAATTTAAGGTGGACGCACTTACCCCGCTAGGTAGGGAAAGTGCGTACCTTAGAATAGGTGTCATAAACCAGGTCACAAAACCTATGCTTATAGTTTATTTAACATATTATATGCTTGAAAACCTTAGTAAAGGATCTGGAAAGAAAACTAAAAAAAAATTGTGTGTGTACAAGATTTTTCAACAGAGCAGCATCCCTGAGAACATGAACTTTGAAAAAAAAGGGTACGCACTTACCAGAACTCACCCTACTAAAATTTAAAAGTTTTTTTGAAGCAAAAAATATCTATGCTATTATAAAATAATAGAAACTAAGTTAAATGCAATTCAAGGGTTATCAGTACCACAGATTTTTTTTTTTTTTTGACATAAAGCTTCAATCGCTGATAAATCAAATATTTCGAAACTATCAAAAACCATTCATAAAAACCGTTTTCTAGGTAAAAATATTAGAAAAAACTTAATATATGTTATTCCTCGAATGATTACAAAGTATCCCTGTAACTACAAAGCACCAAAATAATTTTCAGACCTAAGACATACGGGAATAGATGACCTGAAGAAACTGAGTTGCAATGGAAAAGCAATTAAAATATAGACTGTAGTCCTTCAGACAGTAGTTCTACTGCAGATCTTCGTTACAGACACTTCTTTTAATATTTTTTTATGTTTATTATTGATATAACAGCAATATTAAAACTTGCGACTCGATTTGACAAACCAAAGTATTTTTGTCCATCTGGATTGGCAAAATCGACCACTGTGCGACTTCAGTTGGAAACTGCTCTAAAAAGTAAAAAATAATTTTTTTCTTTGAACACCATCGAAACTACTTTTAAACATAAGTTTTGAAGTCGGCGCAAAAACGTCGGTAAAGTGATATTTAACCGTATTTTGCCAACATTTTTCAGAGAAACCATTGAAAATTAAAAGCAGAATATTTGTACCATTACACGAATCTGGTAATGTACGAACTGTATGCGAATGGCTCTTAAAGAACCTGGATCCATTAAAATTTATACAGCTGAATTATAGTTGCGTATGATTCTATACATTGTTTTTGCTCCGACTTCAAAACTTATGTTTAAAAGTAGTTTCGATGGTGTTCAAAGAAAAAAAAAATATTTTTTACTTTTTAGAGCAATTTCCAACTGGAGTCGGTTCTATTTTTTTCCAAAATTATTTTATTTTATTCTTTTTAGTGTAAGTGTACTTATGAAATAAGGTAATGTTTCTCCCCCCCCCCATTACGAAACGTCACCTAATTTTCTTAAGTTAATGCTCCATAAAATAAACTGAAAAAAAAGGAAGAAACTATCAACGCGTCTAAAATTTTAAACGATTGACACTAAAAAATTCTTTGTTACTCTCTGGTATTTATTTGTGTACTAGCTTAATCAAAGCCATTTAAATATCAACGGCTTTTCAACTAATTCATATTTCAAAGCAAATCTAGTTTCTCGTTGTTCATAAGATTTTAACACATACTACGTATACGTTGCCCGCTAATGAGTTTCATGTTTAATTTAGTTAAGCCTTCATTTAAAATTCTTAATATCATTATTATTACAGTTTCATATCAACCACGTTTTGTAACAATGGATTTCATATTTAATCATTTAGGACAAATCGCTTTAAATTCGACTACTTATTAATATTTCATACATATTCCAGAGAAGCCTTGGTTCAAAATTTTCATCATGATTACTATTAATATTGCTGTTGCGAGGCAACACATTTTTGCAACAATGGATTAAAAATTTAATCATTTAATTTGAAAATGACATGAAATTTACTGTTTTCCATAATAGCTTTTTTTCTAGTGAACAAATATCGTCGTATGAGTACATAGTACCTAAGTTATACCATCTCCTATCGATTAAAAAAAAAATCGTAGAAATCGGTTCAGTAGATCAGATGTTATGTGCGAACAAACAAAAAAAAAAAAAAAAAAAGTATACGCTTTGAATTGATAGCCTCCTCCTTTGTTGAAGTCCGTTAAAAACTAGTTTTGAATGTTTCAAGCAAGGAATGTTTCAAGCAAGGTTCAAAAAGGTATTGTTTGAACGTTAAAATTATGTTTCTTTGTTACAGAACAAATCCAAAATAACAGCAAAACTGCTTGTCACAGCATATGTAACAGCGATATAGTGCTGAAAAAAACCCCGCTGTTTTGCTTAAAAATCCCACTGGGCAAGTTTTTATCAATAAAACTTACTTTTGAGTACAAATACGTGTGAATATTTTTCTGGAGAAGGAAGTACAGTTTTATTGTAAAAAAAAAAAAAAAAAAAAAAAAAAATATGTTATGTGTAAAAATGAGTTCTTTTACCACAAAAAACCTTCTCTACGTAATATTTTAAACAGATAAAAGCCTTTCTACGTTTGTAAATATTATGCCAGTATGCTTTACAAACAGATGAAACTTTGTTTAAAAATGCTAGTATAAGACATATATATATTTTGAGCCATACCTTTTCTCATATGTCATATCACAGCAAATATTGTACAGTTTTCAGAGTAAAACCGTATATGTTTATTTGTTTAAACTTCTAAAAGATATATACTTCCTTCACTTTCAGTAGAGGTTTTGTAAGACAGAAATGCTTTTCAGTTTATTCATGAAAAATTCCATCAGTATCTTTTACGAAAACATATATGTTTTATTGTTGGAAAATATCTGGTAAAACTTTCTTTTCTGCGTTTTATTTGCTAGTTCTTTTGAATGCGACACTTATTTTCCTATTTCTTTGAAGTCATCATAAACTTCATTTTGGATAGAAGAAAAAAAGTCGTTTGTTCTCTAGAAAGTTGGGAATTTGGAACCAATGAGACGATCAACCAGATATCTTTATGTATAGGATTGTAGATTTTGTATACAGATCAAATTATTTACGTGATTAGAGGCATGAGCGATTCTCTGTAAACTCGTCGTTTTCCATACAGAATTTGTCCCGGCATATTTTTCGAAATGCTCGTATAATTATAGTACTATTGCTCAGAAAGTGAATCTTTTACTTTGGTTCGAAATAGGGCCAATTGAAGTTTGTGTTTTTCTGATAAATCATGACAGAGGGCAAGTGCACTGTCTAGTATAACTAGGCAGGGGACTGTATATTTTAACTTAGTTGCCTAATATTTGCAAAACTATTGGACCATAATTTGTTACGAAACTACCCATACATGTAAACACAAACCATGAACATAATAAATAATATGTCTGATAATTAAACTAATTTACATCAGTAAAATCAGTTACCAGAGGAGTGTTTTCGCAACAACCAAGATAAATACTTTCATCACAAATGTGGCTCTGAAACTAAATAAAGTGGCGTTTCAGCACCGTTCTTGGAAATTTCGAAAAATTCACACTGATTATGTTAAAGTTCATGAAAAAAATATTTAGAAGAGTAATAGATTTTTTCTGTTGCAGTTTTGAAGTTGTGGCGTGGAACTGTTTGGAAAAACTCCGGACAGAACTTACATGACTATATTAAGTTTTAGAAATGCGTACTTATAACTTATTTCAAAATAAACCCGTAACAGGGGAGGTGAAAAAGTAGGACGTAACAGGGGACGTGCGGTCTCAGAGACCGCGCTACTTTCAAATTTTTTAAAAATCGTGTAATAAAGATACGATCATGCAATTTCTCAGAGATATTTTTTGAACTTTTATTTGCACGGAAAAAAATATTTTTTTGAGTTTAACTTGAAACATACATTTTCCGAGAAAATTTCGCGAGGGCTCTAAGATTTTTCGAGAAAAAGCATATATTACGGTAAACATTTTACTACGGATAACAAAAACCATCATGTTATTCATTAATGATTTTATTTTAGTTATTTAATACTTACAGAGTATTTTAATACAAGAAAATTGAATATAACATAATACTGAAATTTTTTGACAACACCTTAACTATTAGCATATCGCGTCGTATTTTCGGTAATAATTTAGTCCTCATCATCCCTAAAACACTCATGACGAAGTTTTTGCCAACATTCTAAACAATTCTCAACTTTATCTAGAGTATTTTGCATCTCTCGCGCATAACGCGAATCAGATTAATAAACGCATATCCGCAAACCTAACGTTAGAACTACGCGTCATTACTGCCGAAAATTGTAACGCTGAAGGGGAGGTGCGGTCTCACAGACCGCTACTGAAGAAAACTATTAAATTTCTACCAAATCCACATGCCAAAAGATGTTGATGAGACAGGGTGATGTTCAGGGCCTCAAAACAAGAAGCTACTGGGAAAAACAGGTCAGTTGGACTCAAAATGTATAAAGGGTGAATGGTTTAAATACGTGTGCGGTCTGTGAGACCGCACCTCCCCTGTTACGGGTAAATATAGTTGCATTATTATATTTTTAGATATTAATTGCTAAACGTATGTACTGTTAATAGGTTTTTTGAAATATGACCTTTAAGTGTTAGACTATAAGATTCGGACCGAAAGGGGACCGTGTTTTTTGCACTTCGATATTTTCTAAAAAATAAAGAAAAAAAAACTTATATCTCCAAATACAATTGGGCTACAAATTAATAATGCTTTATTTGAACTAAGAGATATAATTACTTTATTACACTTTATTATTTTTAAAATTTTACTTTTATTCCACTTAATGATACCGTAAAACAAAAGCAGATTACTGAATATACTTGCTGACGTTATAATGTCCCGTAAGAGCAACAGAAGTGACAAGAAATAAATTAATTAAATTAAAAATAAAACATGAAAATAAAAACTTTCCTGATTATTGATTTAAATTCCAAACTTATTGCTCTTCCGTGTACTAAGTTGGGAATGTTAGTTTACAGGAATAGTATCTTGTGGCACATAAACGACGTGATCAATAGTGACATCGTCAATAAAAGTTCGTAATTTAGAAAAATAAGTTCTAAGCTTTTTGTATACACTATTAAATTACACTAGAAAAATCAACAATACACGTAATTGAATGAATGCTTTAAGCGTATATCGTAGCCATTCAGGATAAATTAGTCAAGAGTAGTATTGCGTAAAAATTTGATTTTTTTCCAACGAGGCTTTTCAAGTTGTGTCGGGTACGATGATGATTATATTTTTCAAGATTAATCAAACATTGCTCAGTTGATTTGTTCTTTTAAAATTTTGTTTCTGATGTTTTTAGAAAACCTGTGATGTTCAAATATAGTAACTATGATTTAAAAGAAAATACTTTCCTATTCAGAAATAAGTTGGGAAGCAAAAAGATAATCTATTACAGTACTTACATGATCCTTGATACAAAATTGGTGCTCTTCCATGCATGATTCTTCAGTTTGCTAACGGAATCTTTCTGGTTCAAGTATTGTCCATGGTAGCACTTTAACAAAGTCAGTAGTTTCCAGGTAAGTTTTAGTCCATTTCTTAACGTTTTAAGAATTGTGTGGATTTATTTGGTGCACTATTCTTTTTGAATGATATTTACATTGCTGATACGCTTTACGTTTCTGTGGACCAGACATCAATTATTGCTTTCTATAACTGACTCCATGTTTCCGCTGGTATCTCAACAATAGTTGGGGCGTGATAGTAGTATTCACAGAAAATATCGTCGCCAAACTTGGAAGTTTTGGCAGCGAAATTCTTTATGATTGTGCTATCTTACGTCAAATTATGTATTCTTTGTCAGCAGTTTTTAAGTAAGAGCAGTTCATTTGATTACTCTGTACTGTCAAATGCAGTGTTTTCTCGCTTATACTGATTTCCATTTCAACTTGTTTTTTTTCTAATGATGACGCTGTGTTTCTATTTGTATTGCAATGCTAGCAGGTACGTCACAGTATCAGCAGAAAAATTATTGTCCCCGAACTTGGGAATTTGGCAGAAAATTCTTTATAACATCTTACATCAAATTATTTTTCTCTGTTAACCATTTAATTTTATTACTATGTATAGTTCTGCCAAATGAGTTGCTTTCCCACTTACACTGATACCATTCCAAAAATTTTACTTTAACAACTATGCTATGCTTTCTCTTGTATTACAAGTAGGGGAAACTAGGAAGGTTTAACCTATGGTGAGACCTGACCATGGAGATTCTTTTCACGAAAAGAATATTTCGAGAAAGTATCAGTAATATGATTGGTTGACCAATCACTCAAAAGTATTTTGTAGGGAAAGCCATTGCAGAATTATCGGTGGTTTTCAAAAAATTCAGTGTGAAGTATTACAGCAACTTTCAAGTAAATTTTGAAGATTTTGGAATTAGGTAAATTTTAGCTTTAACTTTTGAGGTAGGTAAATTTCAGAAATATATATGTTTTAGTCCTATGTGATGAAATGGAGTAGTTGTGTATAATCTTAATACAAGTTGATAAAAAATAGGGTTAACAAAGGAAAGCTGCCTAGGGTGCTTTGACCCAAGCTAACTAGGGAGACTTGATCCAAAAACTAATTCGATGCTTTTGTTTAATTTGATGATTTTGTTTAATTTGGTGATGTTTTTGTTTAATGAATATCTAACATATAGTAGTTCAGGTCAATTGATTAAATTTTATCTAAGTAATAACTACATTTACCTAAATTAATGCTTGAGTAACCTTCACAATATCGCAAGGCTAGGTTTGTCTGAAGTGTAGAATCTGGCACTTCAGTGTCAAAATATGAGATGCCAAGACCCTAGTCAAGTCAACATAGTAAAGGGAAAGAGCTTTATAGTCAGAAAGTGAGAGTTGATGACTAAGTAACTGTCAAAGTTTTTTTTTTTTTGGGGGGGGGGGGTGAGAAGAATTATTGTTTGCTTTGTAACAAAAAAAAATCATGCTATTTTGAGTGATTCTCTAGTAGATCAAAAAGTAGCGGATACGAATGTTCTGATGTTACTGATATGTCTAAAGTATATTTGACGCAGATTGAAATGTGTCTCAATCTTCTCCATATGACCATTTCATTTCATTTCACACCTCCAGGGCCCCTGTACCTACCACAGCTTCGTGGTTTAACCGGGGATAGGGCCCTGAAGAGCGCTCTGTTCTTAATTTTGAACCAGAACCTATGGTCGAGCAAACTCTAGGCCCAGCACCCCCAGAGATATCGTTTCACTTGGAGGACTTTGTGACCACGACATTTTTAACGCCTCCCAGCCACCATTAATCAAGACGGTGGATCTTTGATCGGCTGGGATCGAACCCGGGTCCCTCCGGACACAAGTCCTATGCCTTACCGATCGGGCCACCACGGCCCTCCATATGACCATACAAAGTGGCTGATTTACAAACTTTAAATTCGACTTCTGCTTTTCTGCTGATGTCAAATAAGATTAATTAAAGAAAAATTGTGTTCCACTTCATCTAAAGTGTAGACATTTTGTGCCATTTTAAATATCACTCATTAGAAACAAAAACACCATCAAGCCTGTGGTTTTGATTTTAATATCTACGAATATTCTTAGACTCATAAGGTGGGCCATGTCTCTCTAAGTATCTGGTCAAGTTTTCCTAGACCTTGGAACACTTGGCTCATGTGAAGACTTGAGACACATTTTTTTTTTTTTTTGAACCATTTCTACTTCGATTTACGTTATTATTTTCAGTTACAATGTTGTACAAAATAACATACTACTTATGCATCTTTTTATTTAGCTTTAACTATTATACAAAAAAAGGAAAAATAAAAAACAAGAAATTGGGTCATGTCTCCTTAGCTTCTCCTGTGCATCTGCAGCAATAGCAGGTGCATGATAGTGCCGATGAAAAAATGCAATTCTTTGACTTCAGCGATCTTAGGTAAAATTATATCTGCTAGAAACTTTAAAGGTGAGACATAAATTGTATATGCAATTTTAAGCTCTTGTATTGATGCTATAAAATTTGCTTTTGAATAGAAAATTATCAAATCATTTTTTAGTTAATCATAATATTTTTTACTATTTCGCTTTTAATGAATATATTTCAAAATAGTGTTCATTTAAAATTGTTCTAATGATATTTTGCAATAAACGAGTAAGATAAGCGAAAGGGGGTCGGGGGTTGAAAGCACTGCTCGAATCTTAAAGTCGTGAGTGTAAGACCATATTTGGTAACGTTAAGGTCACTGCAGTTTGTTCTCTCCTAAACATTGAAGCCCAGGAAACAAAATTTAAGATGCTCGGTCATGATTTTGGCAGTGAGAGGGTTTTTGAAAAGAAACATTTTGAACTTTCTTATTTTCAGACGAACAGGATAAAACAGGTTTCGTTTAAGAAAGAGGGGAAGGGGGAGGGGCGAAGTACACATCTTGCTGACCAGTGATCTGCAGTTGATAAAAATTTAAAGGTCGGAATTTCTTTTTGAATGAAATTTAACCCATTAATGCCTGACATTTTTTCCCCGAAGATATTTGTATACTGGTTACAAACAATGTTTAATGGACAGGAAAAATAATTTAAAAAATATTATGTAAAAAATAATTTTTTTATTAAGGAAAGAAAAATCGTCCTTTAAAAGTTACGATAGACCCCAGAGAGTACATGCTTTTTTTACTAAAATTTTTTTCTGCCTACGATGTAATATTTTAAAAGACATTTTATAAGAAAAAATAAAATCAGCAATTAACATAAACTGTGAAGCTGGGAATAACTTCGAAAACTTAGCTTTTTTTCTTGAGATTGTGAACGATGTAATTTTTGATAAGGATCATATTCAAACTGCTACAGAACACACTTTACAATGATAATGTGTTGCAATCTGTTAATAACGAATTAAAAGAATATCAAGGTACTAAATGAATACTATTATTTGGTTGAAATGTTCATCTTGGGGAAATTCAGACCCTTTTTTGGACCAGCCCTAAAAAGGGACACTAGGCATTAATGGGTTAAGATTGTCCCCCAACATTATTTATTTTTTCATTTTTAAAATCACTTACTTTTCCCAAGACACGTTCTTTTCTCCTCTTGAATAATAAAGAATGATAAAAAAAAATCAACCCAACATTCGGGGGGAGGGGGGGAATGAACCCTATGCTCCCTGCTCCTTTGGTTGTGTTACTGTATATATTTCGCTAACGGGGCGGAAGGGCACATATTTTTTGCGTCAAAAATATGTCCCGAGATGCTCTTTTGATTAGTATTCATTTAACGTTTTTTATTAACCCATTTATGTCCAAGTTTTTTTTAACATTTTTTTTCCATTCTTATCTGCTTAAAACTCTTACTTGGAATGGTTTACATACATTTTAGGGTTAAAATAGTTCGCCGTTGCCATATTTGTTAAGTTATTTAACGTCCTGTTTATGGGATATTTTGCGGATATGTGAGCAAAATACGACCTTACTTGACTTTACTTGTGCAAAGTAACATTACAGAAGGCATTTGTGATCAATTTAAGCAAATCATTTTAAAATAGTTTAATTTTATGGAAAACTAGCTCTATACCCGGCGTTGCCCGGGTGCGTATTAATACAACATAGCATTCAGAAAAGAAAAAACAAATTGGAAGAATTCTATTCTTATTTGGGTATATAAAAATTTGCATCAATCTGTCTCTTAGGTAGTTAAAATCTGGAGAGTGGTTAAAATCTGGAAGAAAAACAGGATTCACGGAAAGTTCACAAAAAAAAAAAAAAAAGCATCAAGTAAAAGCGAAAAAGTATGAGGTTTTTAATCCACATTTTTGCATAATTCCTCTAATAGGAGGACTAAAAAAAGCTCGCAAAAATTAGAATTAAATATCCATAATTTTATCAAGTTGTATGCTTAAAGGTCCATGTCGATTACAAATATAGGCCTAGAAAGGCCATTTTGTTATTGCAACATACCTCTTATTTGGTTGAATTCAGTCCACATGGTTGTACAAAAAGTTCTTGGCACAAACTCCCAAAAGAACTTAATTATCACGGAAAGTTCGCAGAAAAATAGCACCAGCTAAAAGCGAAACATGTATAAGGTTTTTAATCCATGTTTTTGCATAATTCCTCTGATAGGAGGATAAGAAAAAAAAATTCTGTATCATACATATTTTGTGCCAAATGAGAACATGAATTATAATTGTTTTTGACTTATTTCATGCTAAAATGAAATAGGTGAGCCTTGAAATGAAAATTCATTGTTTTAATTTTAATCTTTGTTGGAAAATGCTAATATTTAAATACCATAAATTTTATCAATTTGTAACCTAAAGGCTCATGTCGATTAAAAAAATAGGCCTAATAATAGGCTAGATTCCTATAAAAGGGTCATTTTTTGACAAAAAACTTGAATTTGAGCTTTTTAGATTTTTTAAAATTTCAAGACCCCGCCTATGAGAATTCTAGGGCATCAAGGAACCTCTGTGTCAAGTTTGATGAAAATCTGACGCAAACTGTGGATTTGTATAGAGAACAAGTATACAAACAAACATACAAGCATTCACTCATTTTTATTAGCCTACTTTCCCGTTAAAAATAAAAGAAACGAAAAAAGCATTAAAATTGGCTTAATGCATCTATAAAATGTCGCCAAGTGCAAAAAATGTCGCCAAGTCCAAAAAATATCGCCAAGTAAAAAAATATCGCCAAGTAAAAAAATATCGCCAAGTAAAAAAAATATCGCCAAGTAAAAAAAGTCAAAAAGAAACAAGAAAATGAAATAAATATCGAAAAATTAAAAATTTGAAAGTAGGGTATTGAGATGGGGAATTTGTGTCTCTGTCGGTCGGTCGGTCGGTCTGTCTGTCCCCCCCTAATAACTTTTGAATGAACATTCCGATTTGGACAAACTTTTTTCTGTTGGAAAGATCTCGGCGAGTACAGCTCATTCCCATAATTGAATTTTTGATTTGAACAATTTTTGGTTCAACTTTGAGCCGTTCAAATAACCGGTCCCGCGATACGAACTTTTGAATGAACAGTCCGATTTGAACAAACTTTTTTTTGTTCGAAAGATCTTTTCGAGGATACTTCATTCCCGTACCTACATTTTTGATTTGAACAATTTTTTCGTTCAACATTGAACCGTTCAAAAAAGCTCTCACACCTAATAACTTTTGAGTGAACAGTCCGATTTAAACAAACTTTTTTTTGTTCGAAAGATCTCGGCAAGGATGCTTCATTACCGTATTTAAATTTTCAATTTGAACATTTTTTTCGTTCAACATTGAACCGTTCAAACAACCTTTCCCCACCTAATAACTTTTAAGTGAACCGTCGGAATTGAATAAACTTTTTTTTGTTCGAAAGATCTCGGAGAGGCTCCTTCCCATATTTCACTTTTCAATTTGAACAATTTTTCGTTCAATGATGAACCGTTCAGAAAAAATTTTAACATGAGCGCCTACGGAGAAATTTAAATTGAATGTTGATTCTGAACTTCAAGGCGGATTTCCTTCAAACTAACTTTGTAAGAAAATGGTTTTGATAAATAATGTATTGTAAAGTACTTTTCTGAATAATCTTCTGTGAGGACTCTGATTCCGACTCCGACTCCGCAGACATGGCGGAAATGCAGGCTCAGAAAAAAATGACTGACTGGGCAGACGATTTTTTGTTTATTTATTTATTTGTTTTGTTTAATTTATTATTATTATGATTTTTTTTTTTGGCAGACTATATTTTTTTTTTTTTTGTTAACAAAAATTTTTCATTCACGAGAGCATTTTATTCTTTATTTATATTTAACAACTGGCAACGGATTAAAAATGAAATTCAAGACAGTTTATTAACGAAAGAGTTTTTTTTTTCTTTCTTTGATAAAATGTGTTTTGAAGTTCTTTGTACTTTTATTTTATTTGTTTATTTTTTTTTCTTTTGAAAACGATTGTGGAATTTTTCTACGGAAGAACTATAACAGTTACATTCTTTAAAAGGTGCGACAAAACTTAATTGACTCGTTTATTTAATTTTTACGTGTGTATTTCATCTGATGAGAGGGGTATATTTTGCTTTTAGAAATCAGCTTTAAGTGCTATAGAGGTATGTTTGACATAATTTTCAGTTTCAGATAATCAAGAGAATATTGATCAGATGCTACAATGCCGATTTCGATGTACGGGAAAGTAGGCTCGTTTAGTTCTTGACAGAACTTCTTGTTGATATAGATATAACATCAGAATGAGGTAAAAGTTAGGGAAGGGGTCGTAAGGCACCGACATGCCGCAGAGAGCTAATCTAGCTGGCCCTGGCAGCTAGTTCCTTATAAAACTTTGGTATAAACACCCTCCCTCACAACTCCGGTTTTATCTAAGTTATCGCGGTTGGCTACAGAATTTTTCGAAAATACCTTATTTAATGGTGTATATTTTCTGGGACATTTTGATGGTTAGGATTTTGGAGATTTCGCCAAATTTTTGTCGATAAGTTCGCAAAAAAAAACTTACTTTCTGTGGCTACCCACGCTGGATCGTTGCTTAACTGATTTGTCTGAAAATAGCTGTCAATAAATAAACTCTGATGTCCAAATAGTGGCTCCAACTGGTTTTGTCAAGAAGAAGGACTATTTAACATATGAAATATAGCTTTAGTAAAAGGATATACCCATTACAGGTTTTTGTATGCAGTAACTAACAAGCGTCCGTTTTTAGGCTACTAGGCATAAATGGGTTAATGCACAAGTCATATGGTCTTCTGGTAAGGTCCAGAAAATCCCCAAATAATAAGCTACTTGAATGGTTTTTATATCTATAAAACCAGTGCACATTTTTTAAAATTATTG
>JAXGGA010001681.1:0-143989 GCA_038373865.1 Uloborus plumipes
GCCCGAACTTTGAGAACCTCGAACGTATTTAAGGGGGAGGGGTTCCGGACCCCCCTCCAAACCGGATGTCTTTTATTTCAATTATCATCACTTACCTCAAAAAATCACAACCAAGACAGAAGGTGCTTTTTTCCTTGAAGTATTCCGATTAATTGAAAAGTTTAACTTCCAAGTCAATTCAGAACGCGAGAACCTCCAAATGTAATTCTGCAAATTTTCTGCAGTATCTTCAACTTAATGAAGAAATTTCACAGAAATCTGCAAAATTTCTGTAGATTTCATGTAGAAATTTGTTAAAGAATCAAATTTTCCTGCGAAAATGGCGAGTTTGAGTCAAATCAGCGTCATTTACGGGAAAATTAGATCTACTTTTAAGTAAAACCTGTGCAGAAAATTTACAGATTTTTTAACAAAATTTGACAATTTCATATTACTAAAAAACCATGTACGTAGATTGTATCTATTTATGTATGTCAGTATAACTGCTCCCGAACACCAGTGAAATGATCATCGAACGAGATATCGATAAATTCGTAATTTTTTAGGCCTTGTGTTCGACTAATTTACATAATTTTACGATTTTAATTAGCGGGCATAATCAATTATATCTATGTATTATTATATAAGCCGTCTTTTTTCTCCCACCGTTTTTTTTTTTCGAAATTTAGGATTCTGCTTCGCAAGTGGTCAATAATTTCTCCAATTAAACTGTGTTTGTTCAAGCTTTTAAATAAAAAAAATTAGAAAATGGGTAAATTTGGAGATTCTATTTCGTATTGTCGAAAGAATTTTATAAACTTAAATAAGGAAAATTAATTCAATGTTTGAAAGTAAAACCTTGCAAATATTATCGTCCAGAGCATAGCTGAATTTTATATGAAGTCTTGTTCAAATCGAATAAGAGTTTAGAATTACATTATAATAGAATTCATACAGCTATGCATTCGATTCTATAGATAAGGATTCAGTTAGTTGGGGGGGGGGAGTAATAAAATGAACATAAATATCTGTGGCTTGGTTCTAAAAGAGCCAATGTCATTTTTTTCACATTCTGTGTTATTTACATCAAAAGTTTCTAATTTAGTAAAACTCTAAATCTACAAAGGCCAATGTCTATATAATGTATAATAATATATATATTATATATTATATAATTTATTATATATATTATAAAATTATAAAATATATATATTATAATAAAATATATAAAAAAACATATGATAAAATAATGTTTCTTTATACTAACAATAAACAAATACCAAAAAATAATAATGGGAATCTTAATATAAGAAAGTTATAGCATTCTAAAAAATCTCAAATATCTTTCATCACCTTTTTCTCGAAACTAACATTTTTGACTTAGGCCCTTTTAGAACCAAGCCACAGATATATATGGGCAATTCCATGCAAGTGTGGAAAAGCGTTGGAAAAATCAAATTACAGCAATGCGTCTGTTTTACATATTTTTTAGTTTAAAAATGTTAGAAGTTTATTATTTATACTAAGTTTTTGTCAAGAATGTAGTATTTTTAGTTTTGGCAGCACTTTGAAGTTGGAAATGGAGTATTTAACTTTTGGCAAAGCAAATGGTCAATCTTTCAACGTTGGTAAGTTTCAATTTTTTTCTTTAGATAACTGTTTTAAAGGAAGAATATTGATTATTACACTTTAATTTAATATTGTGAATTGCTAAAACGAGTGTTTTCGCGTAAATTACGTGATTTATATTAACTTCAAAAATGCATTGTTCTATGTAACGTAAGTTACCAAAAACATGTTAAAGTTCATGATGTGCATAAAGAAAGGGCAATGCAATGTTAACAATGCTATATTTTCTATCTTATAAGTGCGTGTTAAGCAAATAGTTAAAGTTTTTTTTAAAATATTGTCCATTTAATTTTTTGTGTTACTATCAAAACGTGTAACGTAAGTTACCGACATATGCAGGTAACGTAAGTTACCCAAGTAGAACTTAAATACTTGTGTTTATAAAGAAAGTAAATTGTGAAATAAACCTATGTGGTAAGTAGGAGTAATTTATGCAAGAATTCTTTTAAATTTGTACTGTATTTACTTAATTTAAATTAATCATATTTCTTAAAATGTCTCTATTTGTTAATAAGATTACAATACACCTCTATTATAAATTATATGTTCTTTTTGGCTTTTGAGACATTAATTATCTCTAAACAATATCACTGCATTCAGAATATTTAGGAGTAATGTACTATAAATTATTCAATAATGACTTCTGTTATGTTTTAAAGTTATCAAATATGTTTTAGAAGTAACAAATACAAAAATATTTTATCTCTTACAGGTGAAATACATTTTATTCCGCATTAAAATGGCCACTGAACTCTGACGAAAAGATGACGAAAAGACGCTGTATGAGATGCGGGTATTAGAAAAGTCATGTGGATATTACAGATTTGTAAATAAAAGTCACTCTTTATGGTATTGAAATGTTAGAAAAAGCAAAATTTATCAAAAATACTTTCTGAAGATCCGCACATTGACAATGACCATTTAAGAACTAGAAATTAACAAACTGTGGGGTTTCGTTTAGTTAAGTATTTTAAGGAACAAGAAGAAAAAACAGAGATAAAAGCTGGTGAATGGTATGTGGTAAAGTACGAAAATACATTGTATCCTTGAGTTGTGACGATTACTGAAGAAAACGAGCTTAAAATATAAGTAATGGTTGCTGTTGGAACCAATTAAAAATGGCCAGTAACGACAGCTGAAATTTATAATCAGAAAGAAAGCATGATTTGAAAAATTGAATTACCTGAACTTGTTAATAACAGCAGCCAGTATAGATTTAAGTCTTATGTTATGTAATATTTTTGATTGGTTACTGAGTTTGGTATTAAATTTCTGTAAATTTAATTCATAATTGTTAATTTTCAATATTTCGATCTAAACTAAGCTGTAATTTTCATTCATTAATTTTTGTAATAAAGATGTGTTTGTAAGTAAATTTTGTAACGTAAGTTACTATAACGTAAGTTACCCAGTTAAAAATTCCCATAATTTTCAGTTTTTTAAATAAATTTTTTAATTAATGAAAATATATTCCTAAGCATTATAAGGAACTGATAAATTATGCTTCAAATAAGAAAACAGCTGTAATAGAGCAGAAATTTGCCTCAGAACCAATTTTCATATTATGTCATTCCCTTTTTGTGTAACGCAAGTTACTGTCTTATCTTTGACTGCTAGATTTTATAAACTTTAAATGCATCGAATATTTTTGCATTTTAATTTTTCTTTCAACTCTCATTTTCATAGAATGCTTTCATACAAGGTTTGTGTAACAAAATTTGTCTGTACTGAGGTGCTAAATGCATAAGAGTTGGTCGAAATGTAACGTAAGTTACCGTGGAATTGCCCATATGTATATATTTTTTTTTTTTTGAAATATATTACAAAGTTTAATATTTTATTGAAGTATTATCAACATTTTTCCTAATAATTCCTGGAAAAGTGTTTGTCTTCTAATTTTCTTTTATTGTGAAATTTTCTCCGAAGGAATTATATGGGTGATTCTACGCTATTTGAATTCAGACGGCCAACGAAAAAACTTCATGTAAAACTGATTTTATTAATGTTTTTGTATGCTTAAGCATTACAGACTATTATGTTTTATATGGACCATCCAATTAATTCACTACAATTATTTTGTTTTAGCATTTATAGCTGAAAATAGTCATAAGTGTATACTCCCCTGGCCTGTCCAAATACTAGTTTTTATACAATCATGTTCGACGTTCAATTTTCGCTAACTTGGCATAATGTTTTTTGCCATAATCATACACTTACATTAACAGAGAAACATATTTCATCAGTAAACATTGAAAAAATATTTATTATTATTTTTAAAAAATACATTTTTCAACGGGCCATATCAACAGTGTCACCCTCACCTGGCGAACTTCAAAGACTGAAATTTCGCATAAAAAATGCATAAGGATGATGTTGATTGCGAATAACCGGTGTAATACTGAGTAAAATTAAAAGCAAGTTAAGAGTTTTAAAAAAAAATCGAATATTATTGCATCGGTTCTCGTTGAAAGTGCCTCAAAGCGTACTGCGCCAGTCGCTGTAGTATTTCCCCTGGTAAGTATAACTTTTTATATTTCATCGTTACATAAGTGTGCGTATGTATAATGTAATGCTTATTAAGTGCAGACATCACGGTTTACGTGAAGTTCTGGTAAGAAGAACGCGTGATGTTGTTTTTATAGGTAATGTGTGATTTTGACACTTCTCTGGCGTCACTATCCTGGCAGTTTTGTTCCAAAAAAGGGTAAACATACATTAAACTGTGTTATAAGCATAATTAATTTCAAATTATCTTAATTGCCCCTGTGAAAGCAATTTGAATGAACGTAAATAATGCGGGAAGAATTTTTATTTGGGATCTGCGGTGCAGCTTGTATGCAACATGTCGTGTTTTCAAGATTGATTTTTTTTTTTTTATTACGACGCGAATTTTTTTGAATACAGGTCTTATAGAAATGAGTCCATACTATGATTTTACACCGAAAAATAAGTGAAATAATAGTAAATCAAACCAGAATTCTGCCAATAGTGTCACTCCCATGGCAACGCATTTTCCCCTGGTATCGATAAACCACCCAAATTTTAAATTTCGTCTGTCCCTTACCACTACAATCATAAAAATAACGGCTACTAGTGATATAATGAGTGTGAAATTAAACAGATTATTTTTTCTTTGGGGACACAAAAAACGCATTGACCGTAGATCACCCACATAACACTCTTTCCGAAGCATGAACATTAGGGTGATTCAGAAATGTATGGAAAAAAATGAACTTTGTATTTTTGTGCGTCTTACCCTCTTATTTTGTGCCACTATATACACTGATTATTTGTGCAAAATTTTGGCAAAATATATTAATATTTAGAGGTCGCTCAAACGCCTTGAAATTTCGTGATATTGACAAAAACGTGATCGTAAATGATATCTATAGAAAAAAGTAGCCTTTGTATTTTTATTCGTCTTACCGTCTTATTTAGGCCCTTTATATGCACTAAATTATTCACCCAAAATTTTAGTAAACTATATTTACATTTAGGAGTACTTCAAATTTTGTGATAGTGGCACAAATGCGAACGTAAATACACTGCTCGACATTGAAAATGCAACACCAAGAAGGAGTGGTCAGAAATTTATGAAATTTGGTAAGAAGACAGAGACAGCATGGGACAATAAGTGATATTTATTTCAAAATAAATAAGCAAAATTTAGAGTGAGGACGGCGTCGGCTCAGTAAGAAGTAGGACCACCGCGGACAGCGATGCACGAAGAAACACGTCTAGGCATGGAGTCAATAAGCCTGCGGATGGTGTCCTGAGGGATGGCACTCCATTCCCTTTCAACCATTTGTCACAGTTCGTCCTCTGAACGAGGCAGTGATAGGTTCTGCAAACGGCGTCCAATCACGTCCCACACATGTTCGATTGGTGACAAGTCAGGAGAGTATGGTGGCCAGGAAAGCATCTGTACACCTCGTAGAGCATGTTGGCTGATTCGAGCACTTTGAGGCCGGGCGTTATCCTGTTGAAAAATTGCATTTGGCAGACCCTGAAGGTAGGGGATTGCCACCGGCCGCAGTACATTATCTACATATCGTTGGGCCGTCATAGTGCCCCGAATACGAACTAGAGGTGATACGGAATTGTATGCAATAGCGCCCCAAACCATTATGCCACGTTGTCGCGCTTTGGGGCGTTCCACAGTTACTGCCGGATTCGATCTTTCTCCACGTCGACGCCACACACGTATGCGATGACTATCGCTGGACAAACAGAAGAGGGATTCATCTGAGAACACTACGGTTTGCCATTCTGCCATCCACGTCGCTCTGGTCCGGTACCATTCCAAACGTTGGAGTCTGTGCTGTGAGGTCAATGGCAGTCTTCTTAGCGGGCGCCGTGATTGCAGGCCACGTGCAACCAGTCGACGGGAAATGGTTCTGGTCGACACAGGAGCATCCAGGGTACCTTGCACGTGCTGCAAAATCGACGTACAAGTGACTTGCGGGTCCGCCACAGCTTGTTGGTGAATCCGTCGATCCAAGCGGTCTGACGTCACTCTGGCTGCACCTGCACCCCTCAATGTGGCTACATTTCCTCTTTCCAACCATCTCCGACACAGCCGATGCACAGTGCTTGCATCCATGTGGGTATCAGCTGCAATTTGACGTATGGACCAACCTCCCCTTCTCAGTCCGATCACCATACCCCTTGTAAAGTCGTCTATATGCTGGAAGTGTCTTCGTTGAGGACGGCGTGGCATTTCCTCCTATCACACGTATCCTTCGAGACAAAAACCAAATTTCTCCGATAATTAGTCTGGCAGAAAAACCAACATGAACATAGCCCACTTTTCAACTTCATTCTCTTATATCTTACTTCACGTGCGTCGGAGAGCTGCGCATTTCATATCATTTGCATAACTCAGTGACGTGCGTCTACGGTAAAATTTGCATGAATTTCTGACCACTCCTTCTTGGTGTTGCATTTTCAATGTCGAGCAGTGTAATAATAATAATAATAAAGTTACTTTATTGCTTTTTTATATCTCCGAAGAAAAAAAGCGTGTAATCACAAAATGAACTATATATCTGAAAAACCAATGAAATGCAGAAAAGTATAAAAACTAATCAAATATGGAAAAAAATATAAAAAAAAAATTTAAATACATTAAATATATAGTAATTCGCTCATTAATTCTTGCAAAACTTTTTAAGGTTACTTTTTTACAACTTCGAAACCTTTTCTGTGTTCCTGTACCACTTGAAGAAGACACTGTCTTTGTTTGTCATCGTGAGTGATAGTCTTAACAAATGCTTCAATAAGGGCCATGCCACGCTCCGTATTGTCGTTTACAATCCTCAGTTTCTTTGGTAGTATAAAGCCTTGTTGGTAGCTATCTTAAAGATTCGAATGCTCTGGATCAAACAGCTGATATATTTTGAGTTTCTTCTTTACATGAATAAGGACGCTAAAAATATTCCAAATCACAAAAAGGGTTGCTGGGAACCCAGCTCTTAGATATTCTTTCCCATTAACGATAAGAATGTGAAAGAAATCAAATTCATATGTTACGAATACCTTTTGTTTGTCCAACTGCAAGTTTGAACTGGTTGGGAAATATCCATAACTTGAAGCCATAAAGAATCTTTAACACAGATATAACAGGAGGAACCACTCCAGGGCAGTGGTCGGAATTAGCGCTATACAAGTAGCGAAACTACTGTAGTAGCTACATTTTTTAGTAGTTTGTAGTGTAGCGCACTACTTTTTAAAAGAAGTAGAGTAGTGAGTAGCGCGATACAAAAAAATAGTAGTTTGTAGCGATATCTGGAAACTACTTTTAAATGAAAAAAAAAATAGTAAATGAAAAAAAATTTTAAAAAAAATAGAGAATGAAGGGGAAAAAACAAGGTTTAATTAACTCTGACTGGTGCAAATCTTGCACGAGTACAGCAGCGGACGCAATGAGAAATAAGAATCATAAAAATATGAGCTGATCCTTAGATACATCATTTTGATGAAATACATTCTATCTGTCATTTAAATTTTGAACCCTTTCTTGTGGCGAATATTCGTAAAAATTGTAAAAAAAGTCTAAAAAGGACAAATTTTAGCAAAAAAAAGGAACAAAAAGGAAAAGTAAAAAATTAATTAAAAGACAATTCTTAGTTCTATTACATATTCAAATGAGTTAATTTATTAATGTAAACCACTTTTCGAATGTTTTCGGTCAATCCTCAAACGGTATATGCTTTTTATTTATTTATTCTTTAACCCTAGCGTCAATAACCGAATTAACACCTTAATCTCAATAACCGGGTACCCGGGTACCCACTTCGAATTTCAAGCACTTAGAGCAGAAACCAGCTCTTTTACGCCACTCCTTTTACTAAAATGGAACAGTTCTTAACACCCTCGGCTCGTGGGGTACAATCGTAAGTACTTTAAAGAAAAATAAACCATACATTTTGCCTGAAATGTTATCGCCTACATCTCGAGAGACCCGAAGTTCCTTATTCGAGTTCACTAGTGATGTAACCATATGTTCTTATGTACCCAAGCAGAAAAAAACTGATATTGCTGACAACACTACATCATGATAAAAGCATCTTTAGAGCTGACAAAAAGCCAGAAATAATTTTGTTTTGTAACAAAACGAAATGTGGCGTCGACACAATTTACTAGACGCTTATATACGTCTCAGAGGCAAACAAAGAGATGGCCTCTATCTTTTTTCTTCAACATTGTGGACATTTTAGCTTTAGCTGCCTATATCCTTTATAAGGCAAATGTCAACTTGCAAAGTCGTAAAAACAATAATTTTCGTTTATTTTTGCGCCAACTAGGCGAAGAATTGTGCCTTCCTACAATTCAGGTGAGATAAACGAATACTCAAGCCATGAGGCGCTTTTCTACAAAATCTGGCATAGAAAGCTTCTTAAAGGACTTCAACACAGTACATGGGGGACCTTCAAGCTCCAGTACTACAATAGTGGGACGTGACTCAAGTGGTCGAAAGAAAGTCGTTGGTGCTTTGCCAACTTTGCTTCTACTCCCAAAAAGCTTTGCAGAAAAACAAGAAAATCGCGCATCAAGTGTGGCAACCTAGTTTGTGATCAATTTGACAATTATGTGATAAAATGTTTTTTTTTTATTTTCATTGTCTGGCTACTACCGATAATAATAAAAAAATAATAATGTGTATTCCTAAGTATTTTTTCGAAAATTATATTTGTCACCCTAAAATTAAAAAAAAAGCAACAAATACACAAAAAAGAAACATTAGTAAGTGTAATAAAAATGAATAATAATAATAATTGTAATATTTGATTACATGTTTCCTTATAATGATCATTCACTTCTAGCAGGAACGCGGAAAAAAGTAACGGGTACCCGGGTACCCGGTTATTGAATAACGGTATAGGAATTTTTAATGCTGAAAAAAACAACCAAAATATTTTTTTGAAAACACGGTTACAACTTTGTTTGGTTCAGATTCGTGCAAATAACGAGGAATAAGAGCCATTTGACCAAGTCTTAATTAGAAATAGTAAAAATTGAGATCAAAGTAGCAAATGGGTACCCGGGTACCCGGTTATTGACGCTAGGGTTAAAAAGTAGCGAAGTAGCGACTACAATTCAAAAGTAGTTTGTAGTCGCTACATTTCAAAAAAAGTAGTTGTAGTTGTAGTTAACTACATTTATAACAAAGTAGTAGTAGTTCGCTACAAAAGAAATGTAGTTTTTCCAACCACTGCTCCTGGGACACGAAAACATAACCAAGAGAAGGTGCTCTGCTCAAGAAAATCGCACTAAGCTCTAGTATCTTCCTTAGACACTTCTTTTACATGGGTCATCAGAAGTTAACTTTGCGCAACTTCCATTACTAGTTGCACGTTGCTCTGAATGTGCTACGAACTCCTCAACCTCATCGTTCCTCACTCCAGGTTTAAAATTAGAAGGTTTTATTCTGGACTATGATTGCTAAAACCGCTTAAAAAGCAGTATTGTAGATCCAATGGCAGTGGATGGTTCCACGCAATTGCGTGAACATCGCATCTGACATTGCACGCAATCAAATGCCCCAATTCTACCTATTTCTTGGTTTATCGGTTAAAATACCGAGAGACCAAGAGTAAAATAGATTTCAGTTGTAATACCACAGAAAACACAATGTCTAAAATATAATGGCGGAAAGCACAATATAAAAGTTGCTTCCCTAGTTTTTTTTTTCCCAAGTTCAAACATGCTCCAACTTTAGTACCGGCAATGCATGTCGTAGTGAACCACATCCCACGTACGAGCTCAGTAAGTTCCCATTTATCTAACTGGTTATCGTATAGCCATCATTTTCGGTAGCAATTCCAATGCCTGACTAACTTACTAGAAACCCAGAAGTAAATCATCAATGCTTGTGGTCCATATACTAATACTGGTATGAAACCCGCCAATCATCCTTCATTTTCCCAATATATTTTGCATAAGTGTTTCGTTCCAGTGAACTATCAAAGGAAGTCCTAGATTTAAACGACTTTTATAAGTTAACGGCCAATTCAGAGCGAATAGTTTGCATTTACCGTTTTATGGACGTTGTCAAATCCTCCCCATTTTGACCCATACTTTGTACTGTAGCAGCTACTATCAAAGTGGCTTTCTGTCACTTATACTGGGCCCTGTCTAGAGTGGATGCTAGGTGTTTTAGCCAAATAAACTCATACACCTCAAACAACCGAAAAGAAAACAGAAACCACAGCCCGAGCTTGCAGCTGCATTTTCTACCCAAACTCAGGTAAGAGATAATGCAGCTTTGGAGCGGGGGGGGGGAAGGGGGGTAATCGTTACAACTCACTTTGAGCTATTATTTTATTGACTAATTACTTAGTAGAGTAAACTAACGTTTTAAGTTATTCCATTTTATATGAAGAATAATATTATTTCGGGTAGTAAAGCTATATACTCCAACTCTCGAAATTGCTAATTTTCAACAGAATTCGATCGCGTTGAGCGACCTCTAAATATTATTCAATTGAGCTAAAATTTTACATACATCACATTCATAAATAGTGTAAAAAAACTGAGGGGTAAGACCAGAGATATTCAAAAAAATTTTTTTTTGAATCACCCTAATGAACATAAATGTTTCAGCGAATGAAATGAGATGTGACGAATTTTTTTTTCTTCACATTTAGAATTTTTGCATGGATGACTGTTATAAATTGCCACAAATTAATTTACTACTGCAATTTTTTATTAACTATACTTAATTTCGTTATCATTTTTAATTAATTAATTACATTTTAAGTCAAACATTATACATCAATACTTATTATAGTTTTAATTGAATTAGTGTTAATGTTACAAACAATTAACACTTCTGATTTATCTTTCGTGACGTTGGACCCCACCCCCCCCCCCTAAACAAAGTTCTAGATACGTGCTTGCTCTGAAATACATAATATGGGTTTATTTTTGTGTTTTCTTGCTAGTGAATTAAGTTAAATTGTAGCAATGAAAAAATATAACTTATTTTCCAAACTGTTTCCAGATGAAATACGCTAAATTTATTTTTTTCAAACTTTAAGCAAAATGTTGAGGGGTGCGGGGCACCCCCTGGCACCCCCGTAAGTCCGCCTGCGGTTATTTCGTTATTCGTTTACTTTATTCCAATTGCAAGTTGTTGATAAGGTCTAGTAACATTTTTTTTTCCTTTAAATCTTTAAACAAGTTTTTAAAATTTTTAAAACCATTTTTGAAACAAATATGTGAAGATTATTTATTTCAAAAACTGTTTTAAATTTCGAAAGAAAGTTCTTAATGTAATTAAGTACTAAAAATGTTGATTTATAATAATGTAAGAGCAGATTTGTAGTAGTAAAAGTTGAGATTCGCAAAAGACGAATTTTTACCAATTGGCTGGTTGTTAACAACCAACCAATTTCCCCTAGCAGCATCATCTCATCGGCCGATGATCGGCCATTCATCGAAACCCGATGAAATTCTCATCGGCCGATGATCCAATATGTCTCATCGGCCAAGCAGAATCCGAGCAGCAAAATCCGATGAGAATACGATGAGATTTGGAGCAATTTACGAGCAGAACAGTCCCGTGCCGAGGAATTTCATCGGGAAACTTGATCGGAAGGATATCGTTTTCCGATGGAATATAGCTCGACTTATTTTCATCGGGAAAGTTGATCGGAAGGATATCGCTTTCCGATGAAAAGTAGCTCATCGAAAACCGTGCTCGGATACTGATCGGAACGATGTCATCGTGCGTTACAGGATCAGTTTACGAGGAGTTTGTTGATCGGCCGAGCAAAATCCGATGAGTTGATGCTACTTGGGTCATGTTTAACTAGTTGTGTGACCGGGCTTTGCACGGTTTACTTTGAAAATACATTTTATGTCAAGTAAATAAAAAAAAATTTTTTTTTTTTGCAACTCTGAAATTCAACACCTCAAGGGGGGGGGGGCGACCAGTTTCAAAAGCCCAGGGCGGCCTCACGTCCAAATACGCCTCTGGTCTGAATCGTGTTTGGGGTCATTCCACGGTGACTGACGTTACAGTTTGACTCTATTTTTAAATTAAAAATTCTGCACTGACTTGAAATTAATTTTTTCCCCCTGAATTTGAACTAAAATGTCATTACAGAGTATACTAAAAGTCTTTTCATAACTCATTAGGTATGAGGAAATTTTTTTTAAAAAATTATGGGGAATCAAACATACGTGACTGATGTTACACAAAAGCGACATCACTAAAATTGACTTTTTTTCAGTTTGAAATCCTCTTCAAACTAATAGCGTAAAACATAAAATATAAAATTCCCATAAAAATAGAGATTTCAGACTTAATGAAAATACTTTTTTTGATGGAAAAAACTGAAAAACTAATAGCACAGAAAATATGTAATAGGTGTGACTGATGTAACAAAGATTTCGTGACTGATGTTACGATAACAAAATATTGCTACAATAATAAATAATGTCTCTAATTATTAACTAAGCATATATTTTGCCCAAAATTGAAGTTAAATTATAAGAAATAAAGAATGGCAGCGAAATCTTAGACTAATTAAGTTTTACATATTAATTTTTAATAAATTGTCCTCTTGAGATAACTACTTCTGGGAAAGACTAATTTTTTTTATTACTTTTTCTTTCGAATAATAAATTTCATTCCCATTGTTAGGCCATTTACAAATATTTTACTGCTAAAAACTTGACATTAACTGGCTACTTATATTTTTGAATGGCACTAACTTCCCCTTATAGAGTTGACCATCATATTCCACAAGAACCCTCTCTCCTGCTGCAGCCTTCAATTTCAAAACGCATTTTTCTAAATTAGACTTCAAAAAACTGTTTTGAACTTTTGGTGATTCAGAAAATCACCGCCAAAAAATGTTGCTGCTAATTATCTGCTCCAGCTTCTGATTTATTAAAAAATATTGCTCAAATATAACTACTAATAATATAGCTACAAACCCGGTGGTGATAGCTAAAATATTTTCACATTTCTTGAAGTGTAGTATGTAAAAACTTTTTTGCACGGTACAAAAAAAGATAAACATACAATCGATTGTGATTTGGATTTTCTTCACTAATATTGAAGTTCTCCGAATCTTTAGGAAAATAATGTGGCTATTTCAAAAGGTAATGTAAGCTATTATGAAGCTTTTGTGGTAATTTCACAGAAAAATATTATACTGTAATTTGCTACATGAAAAACATATGTTTCAATCCCGCAAATTTGCTTTTTCATTTCTATATATTGTTTCACAAATAAATTCATCTGCTTCTAGGAGTATTGCAAGTGCTTTTTTAGCGTCTTATCTCTTCATAGTTATCATTATTCCAAGCAGTTTTGATATCTTTCCACCCTGTTGCACGTCTCCTAAGATCATATAGGGTCCAAAATTACTTAAGCATGTTCTGTTTTCATTTGAAAACACTTTGATTTAACTGCCATACACGGAGAGTTAGGAGTACTTTTTTGCCCAGTTTCAATTTGAAAAGAAAAAACGGCAGGTGCTATTTAAAACCGGGCTCTTTTGTGTTCTACATTTTCTTGTATTTTTTTCCCTAGTTTATCTTTTTTAAAACTTGATTCTAAACTTACTTTGAACTTAGCTAGATGATCACTTTAAAAAAAATATTTTTTTTCTCTTTTTTCTCTGCCTATTTTATCATACACTGTTTTTGATTTACTAATCTTCATATTTTCCATCATTTTAAATTTCTCTCACCTAATATGTTGCCTTTTTGCAGCAGTTAGTGCCATTTGTATAGTTTATTTAAAGCATCTTCGTGAAAAGAGAAATGTGACTGATGTTACTGTGACTGATGTTACACATTTTAAGCAAGTTTTAAATATATTAAATCAACTACTTTTAAATATTTAAGTGAAGAATATTAAAGATATCATCATAAATGAAGAGACTATGACTTGGTGTAATCTTCGGTTTAGTTTTGTTTAAGTAAAACAAACTTTTATACTATTTTGTGACTGACGTTACATGAATGTGAGGACTAATTTATAAAAAATGTTTACAAAATAATTATAACAGTTTGAAGCTTCTTTTTTGGTTTAATCTCTTCATTCATAAACTAAATTTCAATAAAAAATAAAACTGTAGACATACCAGTTAATTTCATAAGTAAAAAAACAGATGAACTTTCAATAGCTCTAATACAAGAAAACATGTGCACAAAATGGTGTTGTCAAAACTTACCTGTAAAACTTACAAGAAATGAGTTTATAGCCTTTTTAGCGTTATTTTATAAAAATTCATTCTTTTTTACATCATATGAAATCAAAAAACTATTGGTACATTGAAATTTTTTTTTCGTGTGTGATGTCTCCAGTTTCGTGGAATTGCCCTTTGTACTAATCTGCAAGAGGTTATAGCGGCACACAAAAGTTTTCATTGAAAAGTAAATTACACTCATACTCAGATAGAGATGTTTAACGCGGCGATTGACGTTTATTGGAAACTTACTTTTGTTCTTTCAGAGTTCATAGACAACGATTTACCTATTCCAAGGGAGAGCTTCAAGAAAGTTTTTTTTTCTAAAAGCGAGTTTTAGAGACCAATGTCCTCATTTTAATTGGATTTCTCAGGGATTGTTGTTTTTATTCCGGCGAAAGTTTTCAACGGAACCGTTAAATTTATTTGTGAATCATTTTCCTCAATCCAAATATTTTTTTTGTGTGGGGGAGGGGGGCTTTCTTCACAATAAGATTGTTTTAGTAATGGTAATTTCTGGAAGTTCCCCGCACTTGTAACTGCTGTCCTTGTTTTCAATGAAGATTCATAGTTTCTATTGACGATATTTCAGGACTTTTGTCCTTATATTTGCGTCACAATTTTGGCTTTATTTCTCTGTATTTATTCAGAATAAAATTTTATCACGCGCCACGTAACCTCAGTTATATTCTCTATCAAGGAACAATGTAACCATTGAGGTAGCGCAAACAGCATGGCGTACATTTTGATAGGGATTGGGATTTTCAAAGCATCGCAGACTTCTTTTTCCAACTCATGTCCTTATTCCTTCAAGAATTAGGTGCCTATATCATTATTCTTAATATCTTCGCAGTAGACTAAGCAAAGAAACAGGGGAAAATTCTTAGATATATATTAAATGGTTCATTTGCTAGCGAAAGTTTAAAAGGACATAGTATTTAAAGCTCTTTATTTGCACAACAACCTCGAAATTCTTCTACCCCAAATCTTTAAGTAGCATCACTAGTGAGGGAACTTCCTTTACAAAACCCATATATAAAGCATCTAATCTACAACACAATTTAAGAAAAGCAGAGATCTTTTGCTCGAAAAGATAATTATAACATTCATATTTGTGTACAGGTAAAATCATCTTTTTTTTTTTTTTCTTTTTTTAAGGTCAAGGTGGATCTGGTGGATCTGAATGGGACAGAGGTGCCGGTGGTGCAGGAGCGGGTAAGTTATTTTAATTTAACCAATATTTGTCTGAATCCTATTTGTACTAATCTGCAAAACAGTAATAGCAGCACACAAAAGTTTTCATTGAAAAGTAAATTACACTCATATTCAGATAGAGAGGTTTACAGGTAAAAACATTTTTTTAGGTCAAGGTGCACGTGGCTCGGGCGGCGGTGCCAGTGGTGCAAAAGCGGCTAAGTTATTTTAACTTAACCAATACATGTTTTAATCGTATTTGCACGAATCTTTCAAGTAGTTATTGGAGCGCAAAAAAGTTTTCATCGAAACGTAAATTACTGTTACACTCAAATTTAACTAGCCTCAGTACTGTGTTCTCCGTCAAAACAACACTAATTGAGGTAGCGAACGCAACATGGCACATATTTTGATAGGGATTGGGATTGTTAAAGATTCGATGACTTCTTTTTACGACTGTTGTCCTTCTTTTAAGGACTATGCGCCTATATTCTTATTCTTTATTTCTTCGTAGTAGACCGGTATAATTTTTTATTTGCGTTTATTTCATGACTTTATTGCAAAGAAACGGGGAAAAATCTTTAGATATATATTGTAACGAGTTCGTAGCACCTTCAACTTTCTTTAAATGAGCATTAAAATCTTGAGGAAGTAACTATAAATTTATTTACAAGTATGTACACTATTTACAATAATAGCAGGAAACAATTGCTAAACATCCAGCAATTAGGCAGCAAACAGTACACTGTACTCTCAACAGTAACTCAACACCACGTATCTAACGTGAACAGTAATTAAGCAATTACAAAAGCAAAACAAACATCCGCTCAAAGCGAATAAAAACGAGTCACCAGATCAAATCTGAAAACAACTGACTGACTTGTGTTCAAGGCCAGCTTTTTATACACTCAAGAACATTTCTAGCAAAATCTGGAGTATTCCAATTCATTCATGAAATTTCTAAAAAGAAGAAAAAAAAACACACTCAGCGGGGAAAATGTCTTCACGCTTATCAAATGTAGGGCAAGTATAAAAACTACAAAACGTTACAGGGCCGGTATACCAGTGATAAAAGTGATATCTTCAGATACCTTTGCAACATGACGTCAGATAAAACCAAAACTAATGAAAATAAAGCAAGGCAGGAAAAACAACAACTATTTACAAGATTTGTAACATTGCCCCCTTCCCAAGGACTGCACGTCCCGGGCAGTACAATCCCCAGAAAGAAAGCAAGGGAAAACTTACAGATACACACATTACATGATGACCAATCACAAACATGATAAACAATACCAGTGAGAACATGAAAAAAATAATAACATTGATAAAGTCATATTACAAACAATTAAAGGCAAAAGTTATTTACAAAATTTACAAGCAAGTTACCATGGTAGCTTTAGATTTATTTTACGAACTATGGCCATAGTATGGGGCTAGCCGATCATAATGGACAACCCTAGGTTTGGAATGTGATGACTTCTGGATCCTCACTACGACGTCGTTCAGCCGGTGGAGGACTGTGTAGGGTCCATCCCAATGCGACTGCAATTTGGGTGACAGACCTTTACGTCGGATGGGATTCCATAGCCACACCTTGTCACCTTCTTGAAAGTCATGGCCAGTGGACCTTGTGTCGTATCGGGTCTTCATTTTCTCCGTCGCGATGTTGATTCGCTCCCGTGCGAAGTGATGAACGTCTTCCAACCGGGCCTGGAGATCCTGGACGTATTCCTCAGGCGATGAAGGCGCATCTGGAGGGAGACCGAAGACGAGATCACAAGGTAGCCGAAGCTCTCGGCCGAAGAGCATCTGTGATGGGGAATATCCGGTGGTCTCTTGGACAGCACTGCGGTAGGCCAGCAGGAACAGAGGAAGTTTCTTGTCCCAATCCTGTTGATTTTTGGAGACCATAAGCGAGAGATTATTAAGGATTGTCCTGTTGAATCTCTCCACCATGCCGTCCGATTGTGGGTGTAGTGGTGTCGTTCGAGTTTTCTCAATTTTGAGGATTTTACATAGGCCCTTAAACACAGCAGAGATAAAGTTTCTCCCCTGATCGGAGTGGATCTGCAAAGGTGTCCCATATCTCGAGATCCAATGCTGGACTAGAGTCTCTGCTACAGTGGTAGCTTCTTGATCCGGAATGGAATATGCTTCGGGCCATTTGGTGAAATAGTCAATGGCAACGAGGATGTATTTGTTCCCATCAGTAGTTTTCGGTAGAGGACCAAGAATGTCGATCCCGATTCGTTCGAAAGGAGCTCCTACGTTGTAAAGATGTAGCTTCCCGCGGCTTCTTCTCTTCGGTCCTTTACGGGCAGCACAGGCGTCACAAGAATGACACCACTTCTCTACGTCATCCTTCGCCTTGCTCCAGAAGAAGCGTTCTCGAACCTTGCAGAGGGTTTTCAACACACCAAAATGTCCTCCAGTCGGACTACTGTGCAACTCCTTTAGAACGTCTGGAATTCTTGATCTGGGAAGGAGTAACTGCCATTTGAATGCTTTACCATCGTCAGATTCCCATTTCCGATACAGGACGCCATTTCGCAACTGGAGAGATTTCCATAGAGCCCAGTATCTTTTCGTAGCAGGACTGTAGATAGAAACGTCTTGCCAACTAGGTCGCCGACTGTCTTTCTCCATTAACTCCATGATAGGCTTTAGGTCTGGGTCTTCAAGCTGATCTTTTCTTACTTGGTCGTCACTCCATGGATCAGGATCTGAAGATGATGAAGTAGCAGTAACTTGACAGGCAGTAGGGATTGTCGTCCCGTACTGTTTTTCTATTCGGGAGCAATAATGGCAGTTCTCGGAACAAGGTCTTCTTGATAATGCGTCAGCATTACCGTGTGACAAACCTTTTCGGTGCTTAATCTCGATGTCATATTCCTGGAGCCGCTGTATCCACCTGGCTACCTGGCCCTCTGGATTCTTGAAATTCAAAAGCCAAGTTAAAGAGGCATGATCAGTCCGGAGCAGGAATTTACGGCCGTAGAGGTAATGATGGAAATGTTCTACAGCTTTAACTATGGCGAGCAATTCCTTTCTCGTGACACAATAATTTCGCTCCGACTTGGATAAGCATTTGCTCCAGTAAGCGATGACATGTTCGTTACCGTCTATTTCTTGAGATAAAACAGCTCCAACGCTCTCGTGGCTCGCATCAGTGTCAAGTATGAAGGATTTTTCAGGCTGAGGATAAGAGAGAATAGGCGTTGATGTTAAAGCCTCCTTCAGCTGTAGAAATGCATCCTCGCATTCTTTGGACCATTCAAATTTTTGTTTGCTCTCCGTCAGCTTATGCAAAGGTCGTGCAATGTTGGAAAAACCCTTCACAAACTTCCTGTAGTACGTGCAGAGCCCCAGGAAACTTCGCAGCTGATGGACATTTTCGGGGCGGCTCCAATTCTTGACTGCAGATACCTTATCTGGATCTGTTCGTACACCTTCGGAAGAGATAATGTGACCAAGGTAGTTCACCTCACGGCGGAACAAATTACATTTGGACGGGCTTAACTTCAGGTTGGCTTCCTTAAGCTTTTGCAGCACCTTCCTAAGATTAGCCAAATGTTCCTCAAAACTGCGTCCAATGATGATGATGTCGTCCAAGTAGACAAGACAGGATTCATAAGAGAGTCCTCTTAACACTGATTCCATAAGACGCTCGAACGTGGCTGGTGCATTGCAGAGGCCGAAGGGCATCACTTTAAACTGCCACAAGCCTTGTCCGGTTGTAAACGCCGTCTTCTCTCGGTCGTCGGGGTGTATCTCCACCTGCCAGTAGCCGCTCTTCAAATCCAGGGTCGAAAACCACTTGTGTCCGGAAAGGGTGTCCAGAGTGTCATCGATCCGTGGAAGAGGGTAACTGTCCTTCTTGGTGATGTCATTCAGGCGTCGGTAGTCAACACAAAATCTGGTGGAGCCGTCTTTCTTTCGGACCAAGACGATAGGGGATGCCCAAGGACTGGATGAGGGTTCGATGACGTCATTCTCCTGCATCTCTTTCAAGAGGATCTCAACCTCTTCCTTCTTGGCGAACGGTAGTCGTCTTGGATGCTGCTTGATAGGGGGATGATCTCCAGTGTCGATCCTATGCTGCGTTAAACTCGTGCGACCAACGTCTTCGGATGTAGATGAAAACACCTGCTTGAAGTTGTCCACCAATTTTTCCGCAGCGTATCTTTGATCCTTCGATAATGGTGCACTCCCAATTAATTTCGAAATCAAGGATTCGGAAGACACAGTCTCGGAGGAATCAATTCTTCTGATGATGCAGTTTACGGGAGTACAAGTTGCCAACACTTCTCCTTTCTTGATATTCCTCGGTCTTTCACTTACATTGGCGACTCTCACAGGAACTGAATTCCTTGAAAGGTCCACAAGTGCAGATGCCACTAGTACTCCTTTTGGGCTATTATTCTGGTTAGGATATTCAATGAGGCCGAATTTAAAGCTGTTGTTTTCTTTGATGGAGCCAGGTATTAGTACTTCTGATCTAGAGGGAATCAATAAATCAGTTTGGGCTATTATTTGATGAGCGGATTTTAAGTTATTTTCGGTGTTGAAAATTGCTATGTCTTCCCTCATCGAGTGCAGCTCATTATTTTTAAAGTCGATAGAAAAATCGAATTTTCTCAAAAAGTCCAGTCCGAGAATGAAGGGATCTGTAATGTCAGCGACGAATGCCGTGTGATGGTAAGTGGCGCTTCCGAACATTATTTCTAAGTTCACTTTTCCTTCAATCTCAATTTTGTCACCTGTCACAGTTTGAAGAGTAACGCAGGGCGGCGTCCATAAGATCTTGAGTCCAAATCGATGAGCCACATCAGTCCTAATAATGGAAACGTTGGCTCCTGTGTCCACAATCATTTCGCAGGGAAACCCATTCACATAAGCGTAAATGAAGAGTCCGTTGCAGCCGCCACTTCTTGGGGAAATCTGGAAAACTTTGGGAGACTTCTTCTTTTCTTGGCGAGCTTCGCAGTTCTTTCGTACGTGGCCCTCACCGCCACATTTCCAGCACTTCAGTGGTTGTCTACTTTGGTCTTTGCGAGCCGCGATCTTCAGGATCCCCGAGATTTCTTTGATTTGTCGCTCAATTTCCGAGAGACGAGTTGAGTTTGAATCCTGGGCACTCACTTCCAAGCCCCTGATTGAATGGCGATCCTTGCGGGATATTTGCTGTGCAGCCTCGAACTTCATTGCGTAGACCAGACCGGATTTAAGATCCTTAATGTCCGCCATCCGGAGAGCCGTCTGAACTTCCGGATTTCGCACTCCATCTATGAAGTAGTTCAGGGCCAGGCTATCGCGAACATCTGAAGGACAGTCCGAGAAGGCGAGATGGGAAAGCCTCTCAACGTCTGCTGCAAAAACTTGAAAAGTCTCTCCAGCCCTCTGGAGTCGGGATTTGAGCTGAAGTTGGCTGAATTCTTTTTGGTAGGATTCGCCAAAGCGAAGCTCCAAGGCCGATGATAAGGCTTCGAAGTCATGGTGCTTGTCCTCTGGGAAGGTCTGTAGTATATCAGCTGCATCCCCTCTCAGCGAGGCTGCAAGTTGACAGGCTTTCGTGGAAGAGTCCCAGGAGTTTGCTTCTGCAACGATGAGGAACTGCTTCTTGTAAATATTCCACGAGGTCTTCCCGTCAAATGTGGCCAGTTTAATGGATGGACGAGAAGTCCCAGCTGCAGCTACACAGTCACTTGAGTTGTTGTAGGATGCTGATAACTTTGATTCAAGTTCTTTAATTTTCTTTTCCACGTGATTCTCTACTGTGGTGATTCGATCTTCAACGCTGTCAACTTTTTCTTCTATAGCCTCCACTTTATTTTCCATATTGGCAAATTTATTTTCCACCAAACTTTTCATCGACGTTAGATCGCACTTAATTTCTTCAGCTAAATCATTTTTCAATTGTTCTTGATTAGTTGCCAGAGTCGCCATATCATTCTTTATTTGCTCTTGATTTGAAGTTATGCTTGCGGTTAAATCACTCTTTAATTGTTCTTGATTAGTAGCCATAATCGCCATATCATTCTTTAATTGTTCTTGATTCGCAGCCATGCTCGCAGTCATGTCACTTTTAACAGCGTTGATAGCATCAAGGAGTTTTTTTAGTTGTTCCTCCATTGCTCGAGTAATCACATAAAATTCTGAAGTCAAAAAGTCCTCAGGAAGAAAAGTCCAAGTTCACAGATAATTCCAAGAAAGTCCTTAAAGATGCCCCACGTTGGGCGCCAAAATTGTAACGAGTTCGTAGCACCTTCAACTTTCTTTAAATGAGCATTAAAATCTTGAGGAAGTAACTATAAATTTATTTACAAGTATGTACACTATTTACAATAATAGCAGGAAACAATTGCTAAACATCCAGCAATTAGGCAGCAAACAGTACACTGTACTCTCAACAGTAACTCAACACCACGTATCTAACGTGAACAGTAATTAAGCAATTACAAAAGCAAAACAAACATCCGCTCAAAGCGAATAAAAACGAGTCACCAGATCAAATCTGAAAACAACTGACTGACTTGTGTTCAAGGCCAGCTTTTTATACACTCAAGAACATTTCTAGCAAAATCTGGAGTATTCCAATTCATTCATGAAATTTCTAAAAAGAAGAAAAAAAAACACACTCAGCGGGGAAAATGTCTTCACGCTTATCAAATGTAGGGCAAGTATAAAAACTACAAAACGTTACAGGGCCGGTATACCAGTGATAAAAGTGATATCTTCAGATACCTTTGCAACATGACGTCAGATAAAACCAAAACTAATGAAAATAAAGCAAGGCAGGAAAAACAACAACTATTTACAAGATTTGTAACAATATATTAAATAGTTCATTAGCTTGCGAATTTCTAAAAGGACAAAGTATTAAAAGCTTTCTTTTTGCGAGGCAAATTAATTTCTAATTGACGGAGAAGACTTTTTTGAACGTAATTGCGTGACGATAAAAACTTGCCTAAGTAGAAAGCCGATATGAAAGGAGCTATCGAAATGTTTTGAAAATAAATTAATGAACATTTTACTAACTCTCACGACTACACGGAACAGCTATAGAACTTGTAGCCCGGTGTCAACTCTTTTATCGGTGACACCGACTGCTTCAAACTGCCCGAACCTTGTTTCCTTTTTTGGCTCCAAAACTTGGCTCCTTTTTTACATTTATGTTTTTTTGGGGGGATTAAATTTTTTGTTGTAGTTTGAACTATTCAAACAACCTGTCCCCCTCTAATAACTTTTAAATACAGTCCGATTTCGAACAACTTTATCTCGTTCAAAATGTATCGACGAATACACTTTATTTCCGTATTTGAGTTTTTGAACCATTCAAACAACCTTTCCCCCTTCAACCCCCTAACAACTTTTGAGTGAACAGTCTGATTTGAATCATTTTTTTTTTTAATTCCAAAGATCTCGGCGAGAACACCTCTTTCCCGTATTTGAACAATTTTTTATTCAACCTTCAACAATTTGAACAAGTTTCGCCCCCCCCCCCCTTTTAATTTATTTGAAGCTTGTCAGCTTTTTATTTTTTCTTAGTGTCTCGTTTTCTGCTGAAAGTGGTGTTTTCTTCATTTTATTGTTTCTCGTGTGAAGGGCTTGGGAGATGAAGGGGCAATGTGACAAAACAGAAATTGAGAGTAATTAAAGTTCAAATTTAACAAAAATGGAATGTTGCAGTTGCTGCAGTTTTTTTTGTTTTCTGGTTTTGTCGTTAGCGTGCATGTATGTGAAATTGATCTAATGACGTCTACTTTTTGATGTACCAAGCTTTGTTTGCTTACCTGTATCCATTGCTTACCATTGTCCAGAGTGTTCATTTAATAAAATGTAACATAGCCCCTTCATCCTCCAAGCCCTTCATGTCTTACTATACTTTTCTCTGAGTATGTCAGCTCTTGAGAATGCAATGTTATTGGAATGCAATGTTATTGTTGACCAACAATTAAAGAAAATTTAATGATTTAAAATGTTTATCAGTAGCCAGTTTCTATTTGTTAAAAATTGAAATACTTGTAATTGATTTTAGTATTCAATTTTTCAATTTTCCCTCTTTGTTCTGCTTTTGCGAATAGCAAATTTTTTTAGCATGGCTTATTTTTCCTCTTCCGTGTTTACCATCTCCTCTCGAAAACAATTAAATACATTTAAATTTAAAAAGCTTAGCGACCAGTAAAGTTCGTTTTAATATGAGGTCGGCAAATCAGAGTCGGGGCTTTTTTTAATTTTTAACTTAATCGTAACAGTTATTAATGTTTGTAGGTGAAACACGTAATACAGCATCTTGTACAATACGGCGTCTTCCCCCCAATTTAACCTATAGTAAACCAGCTTTAGCTCTCCTAATCAATTGCTTTCTTCCCTGTCACTTGTAATTAAGACATATGATTGTAGGGGGGGAACATGACTTCGCACCAATGCTTAAAAGGGGGCGTAGAGCCTCAAAGTTTGAGAATTCCTGTTCTACCAAGGGTGCCCACGAGGAAAGGGTCCCTGCGTTATTGAAACTTTTATGGGGGGGGGGGGGTATTTTACAAGGTTAATGGTTTTATTTGAGGAGAGCTCATTCTTGGGGGCTCTAGGTACTGTCTAATCTTCTATCGTAAAACCTTCCTCGCATTTGTGCATGCCTGAGGTCTCTTTGGATTTCCTCAAAATAGGGGGGAAATGCGAAGTAACATTCAACAGGAAGTAAGAAGCGAAAGCACCGGCAAGTGCGTCTCCTTATCCTATCACCCCTTTTTCAAATGGAAGCGATCGTGACTGCCAGGCGCGCAAAACGCAGACAGACAGTATTCTTTTAAGGGCGGGGGCATCGTCCTTGGAGAGTTATCCTTAGTCTTATATGCAATTCTAAGAAGAAAACTGCCAGAAAATATCGGGTTTGTACGCAATGTTCATTTTCTTGATAAGTGCATGGTTTATTTTTCATTTAGCACCCCCCGCTGAAAAAACTGATCCTGAAGTAAAATTATAAGCTCTCTGCGTTTATTCTTAACTAGCTGACCCGGTAAACGTTGTTTTGCCATATAAATAATTTCCTATTAATTTCTAGTGTAAACAAAAAATAGCTTACTTATTGTAAGTATGTATGTATGTATGGTAGAATGTGTATATTGTATGTATGTAAGAATGTGGTATATGCGTGAAATAAGCATGGAACGCTGTGAACGATGAGGGAATATAAAAATAACAAAAGGCAAACATTATTTTTAAGTTATTATAATTTATTCCTTAAAATTATATATCATTAATTAAACAATTACGACAGTAACACTATTAAACAATATCAATCTCTTAATGCTATAGCGTGAACAATATTTTTTGTTAGTCCATCTTTAGCTAACACAAACAAACTGGATGGTTTACCCACTCGAGAGCATGCCACGTATAATTGTCCGTGTGAAAAACATGGTGTTCTCAAATCTAAGCCACAAACAGACATCGTTTGACCTTGGGATTTGTTGATAGTCATTGCAAATGCCAATCTAATCGGAAACTGAATACGTTTGAATTGAATTGGCACATCTGTAGGTATAATAGGAATCCGTGGTATGAGTATATTTTCACCTCTGAACTTGCCATTTAAAATCCTGGCTTCGATCACGTTTTTCATTAATTTTTGAATGACTAATCGCGTACCGTTGCACAGCCGGGGCGGTTCAAATTACGAAGCAAGATAATTGGAGATCCAACCTTTATTTTTTAAAAATTTGTGTCACTTTAATGGTCGTTCATACCCCCCCCCCCCTCTCGCAGTGAAAAAAAACTTTACACAGCAGATTTTGCCTAATAACTCAACACTCATGGTGTTTGATACATTTTATTTGTTTGTAATGATGTTTTTTGGTCACAACCAATATGAAAATCACAAAAAATAGTTACTTTAATTTTTAACATATATTTATCTTCTTCAGAATTTTTGACTTTTAATTTTACCTTGAATTTGACGTAAATGCAAGGTATAAAATACAGAATTTTATAAAGGTACAAAAATTAACATAATATAATTGATAGTGTATATAATTTTTGAAAAAATAATATAAGTGCCGCAAATCAAAAACCATTTATTGCCACAATCGATTCAAAGCCCCCAAAAATGGCGCAAACGTCCATAAGAAAATTCTACAGCATCGAAGGACCCCATTGCCAATTTTAACAAAGATCCGACCAAAACTGTCATTTTGTACTATAAAAAAATATGGGGTAGATCCCCATGAGGGGATGTACCTGCATAAGGACATTACAATCATTAAAATCATTCAAAAAAAAAAAAAAACCATGCAGCTGTTCGAAAAAATCCTTGCGGGCCTGGATTCGATCTCATTCCATCAGGAACTTCAACCTGACGCGCATAACCACTTGACCATCGGGTCGCTCATTGAAGTAAGGATTTACGATAACACATATTGTTTTAAATGACATGAAATGTTAGTTTTTCGATCATAACTTTTTTTCTAGTGAACAAATATCGTCATATGAGTACATGGTACCTAAGTTACACCATCTCCTATCGATTAAAAAAAAATCGTCCAAATCGGTTCAGTAGATCAGATGTTATGTGCGAACAAAAAAAAATTTAGGGGTGGACTATCCCTAACATTTAGGGGGATGAAAAATAGATGTTGGCCGATTCTCATAGATACTGGATAAGCACAAAAAAATTCATCAAAATCGGTCAAGCCGTTTCGGAGGAGTATGGCAACGAAAACTGTGACATGAGAATTTTATATATTAGATATCATACTTCGAAGTTACAAATACATGGATACAAGTTTTAATTATACCAGGTTGATTAATCAGATGAAATTTCACAGGTATGTAGGCTAAATCCATTTAAACTACTTTGTGACACACTATCTATCAAAGAACCTACAGTCCAGAGAATGAATGATGTTGTTTCGAATGGAGCGGTTCAAATACAACAAAGATTTGCAGTCGAGTCTCGATAACTCGAAGTCCCAAGGGGCCGGCGAAAAGCTTCGAGTTACTGATAGTTCGAGTCATAGAAAGTTTTTACAGCCTTCTCAAGAGTTATTATGTAACGCAATGAAAGCTTCGAGATAAAGGAATATTCGAGTTATAAGGCTTCGAGTTATCGAACTCCACTGTATTTTGTATCTGACAACATGAACACTGCATGACAACATGATCACTGCAAATGCAATTAGTGACAACTGTTATTCATCTAAATAAATTATCTCTTTATTAAATACGAGAAAATAACTATGGCTGAACATCGATTTATCGCTCCAATGTTTTTTTTTTTTTTTTCCACGAGTTCTATTATTTTCCCCATTCTTTTAAAACTGAAAATTCCCCGCAGTCTACAATTCTTAACCTGTTATCTGGAGAGCCACTTTGTTCAATCCCGAAATTCAATGCGATGAATAAAGTGTGATAAGTGGAAATGTATGCTTAGAATGAAAATAGTGTTTTAAAATAAATGGGAAACAGTTACTTTTGTGAAACTTGAGAACAAAGAGAGATAATAAGCACGAATCTAAATTTTTAATTCATTTTGTGCTTCATTACGTAGACTGTCTTCATGCTTAGACAAATATAGATTTAAAATGTTCATGAATTAAACATCTAGCAGAAATCTTTCAAGTGAATAGACTGAATTACTCTGTGTTTAGCATTAAAACAATTTAGGCAGGGATTCAAGTGAAACAGGCCATCGCAAATTACAATCGCTACTGGAAATGAATTACATTAGAACGTTTCTTGATAAAAACATCGTGACGTCAGCGTGACGTTTGCCTATGAAAAACGAGCTAGATAAAACGTCACAGCCTACTTGGCGAATAAAAAGAGATCGCTGAGTGCTTGTGAGCTCTTATTGGCTCCACCCGTAGTGACGTCATGCCAAGTTAAGTTGATGATAATGTAATTCACTTCCAGTAGCGATTTTAATTCGAAGCGATCGCAGTGCTGTTTCACTTGAATCCCTGCCTTAGAGACTTAGACGAAGTCATTTTAAAGAATGTGTGTTTTTGTTAACAATTTGATACTTATCAAGGAACTTTGATAAATGCTTAAAAATTCCATTGCCGCACTACAATTTTCAGACCTTGAATCATTCAGCTGATCATAAATCTAGGATGAGTGATATTTAATTATGCTCATTGATCCATTCCATCAACTTTATTGCCGTACTAGCGGTACCCGCACGGCTTTGCCCGTGGTATAAAATTAAAAGTTCATTTGTAAAATAATTGATATAGCAGAAAAAATGCTCTATTTTAGTTTTATTCAACTATAATTCCTTCAAAGTGATATAAAGATCTGATATGGACCCCACACTACTTAATTTTACGTGTAAATTTCTTAGTAGATGCCTTAAGTGCTAAAATAGTGCTTGGAGTGAGCAAGATAACAATTCAAACATTTGTATCCCTAGTTTGCTACGAAACAATGCAAAAAAATGTTTTACAATGATTTATCTCCTAAATATCATCGATTTTAACATCATTCAGTGGATTTTTCGCAAAATATCGCCAACAGCGCCAAATTGAACCTAAATCAAAAAAAAAAAAATTTTCGCCAATTGGCGTCAAATACTTGGCGATCAAAAGCTTGGCGATATATCGCCAAGTGGTCGCGCCAATTCATATCACTTTTGTTAACCAATTCATATCACCTTGCATTGAAAACACTGATTTACCCGACAAATGGGGTAAAACACCCCCTTGGAACATTCGAATGCAACCCCAAGGGAGATGGACAAAAATAAGCCAAAAGAGAAAATAAGAACAATTTTGTTGATAACAGGAACCAACAGAAATCTTACCAAAGTTTAAGAGAAGAAGAAAGTTTTCTTTCCTAGCTTAAAACACAAAACAATACATTTTCCGAAATGAAACACTTTAAAAAAACGATGCAATATCGCAATTGATACGATATTTCGTTAATCTGTGCTTTAGGCAGTGGTCGGAAGTAGCGCGCTACAAGTAGCGAAACTACTGTAGTAGCTACATTTTTTAGTAGTTTGTAGTGTAGCGCACTACTTTTTAAAAAAAGTAGTGTAGTGAGTAGCGCGATACAAAAATGTTGTAGTTTGTAGCGATTTCATAAAACTACTTTCTAATGGAGCAAAAAAAAAAAACAGAAAAAAAAAGATTCAATCGCGTCTGACTGGCGCATATCGTACACGATTTCCTTTGCGAAAGCAGTGAGAAAAATGAATCATACAAATTCGAGCTGACCTCAGGCATATCATTTTGACGCCATACGTTCTATATGTTAGACGGCATTGGTTTCTTTGGCGTCACCATTTTCATATTCCGCCAATATTTGCATTGAATATAGTGTATGGATGAGGAAGGAAAATTTATGAATGAGCGATAACTGAGTGTTAGTGTTTTATAGCAACCGAGAATGTCATGTAAATGAATGCTTTAGCGCTCAATGCTCAATTGGATTATTGTTCCAATGTCCACCAAACATGCCAGCAATTTTCAATAGAAGAGGATACAATTTGATAGAAGATGACAATATCGACTGCCATTCCGCTTATACATACAACACCTAACAATCCATCAAAACTATCACCAAATCCAAATCCCACCCCAAAATAAACATCTACATCACCCAAACCCATCACAATCCTACCTAACCTCAAAAACTAACATAAACCCAACTCACTAACAAACAACCACAAACCACCATCCACACTACCTAAACTACATAAAAACACAAACAAACTAAAATAACAAACTATCTTCTACAATCCCCACAACCCACCACCCCACCAACAACCACAAAAATCCACAAATCCCCAATTCCCCCTAAAACAAACCAAAACACTTATTCTACAACCACTTTCATTATAACTCCTCTCCCCCACCCTTTTACTCCTTCACCTAACTTTTTTATCCCTCTATTCCCCACTTCTTACCATATCCACCCCCCTAAAACACTCACCCCAATTATCATCCCAAATCCCCCTATCTCCTACAATCCTTATCCAACCAAAACAAAACAAAAAAAAAACCAACCAACCAAACAACAAAAATATCATCACTACAAAAATTACTCCACTCACCTCCATCAAAAAAACCACAACTACCCTAAATCTAAACAACTTACCCAACCCCAAAAACACCCCCCCTTCCTCAACAACACCACAAACCCACCCCAAAAACAACAATCACACTCAACCCCCTAATAAAACATCACCCTCCCCAAATTTAAATTACCCTTCACTATAACTTACCTCCATCCTATCAAAAATCATATTCTCCTTCAACCCCAACAATTATTTCTCTTCTTCTCCTTTTTTTTTTCTCAACCCATCTCCATCCCAACCCAAACCTCTACCACCCCACTCCAACAAATAATCACTCCATAACCCATCCCCTCTTCCCTTTTCCCCCACTAAATACCCCCCACCCACCCCATTTCTTACCCTATCCAAAACAATCCGCATCACTTTTTATCTCATCCACTTCCACTCCAATCCCCAATCCTCACCCCCAACCCAACACCCACCCCAACCAAAAAAAAAAAAGTCATAAATAATATAAATCTATAACTATCTCTACAACACAAAAGCCACATAATATTAAATCTCTCAACCATAAAAGCCACACAATACTAAATAAATAACCACCAAAAAAAGACCAATAATACCCCCCCCCCCCACAAAGCTTGTCCGTAACTACTATTTATAAGAAAGTAGTTGTAGTTTTACGTAGTCGCCTACAAAAAAATGTTAGTTTTTCCAACCACTCTCTGGCTTATAAGGCTACCCCTTTTCTCGCTAAATGAACGATAGGCGCGCCAAGCGTGGTAACCCTAGTATTTGGCGTAGTTGACTTTTTGAAAACGCGCCAAGCAGGGTCCCAAAGCATCTTCACCGCTTCACCGGGAAAAAGACAGGGTTGCCAGAGAATTGGAACAAAAAAAAACTACGCCTCCTCTAAAAAAAAATATTACAAAATACTACTGTTTCCAAACGTTGCCAAAATCAATGTTGCTGAAATGCGAAATCTATGAAAATGGAAAAAAAAAAAAATCCGCCAAATCTTTTAATTAAGTCATTAGCGTATTGGAAACAGGGTTGCCAGAAACATACTACGCTCCTTATTTGGGCCGAAAAAATACTAACGTAGAATCAAAAATACTACGTCTGGCCGTAGCCTACGAAGATAGACGCTGGCAACCCTGGAAAAAGAAAGAAACAAAAATAAGTATGAACACGGTAACCATAGTAACAACATGAAAAATTGATTTCCGTTGATAAAATAATTCATTTTATCTCTCTTTTCAAACAAATTTTATTCTAAAGTTCAACCATTTTAGAATCGTTTGGCTTGCTTTACTGAAGGTAAGCCTTGAATTTCGGGATTCTAAAAACAATTGTTACAGCTCTCCTGATGATCGTAGAAACTTCGAAAAAACTTCATTTTGTGCAGAAAATTCCAAGCTTTCGAATGACATAAGACTTGAAAATGTGTGTGAAATATTTCTTCCCTATTTTATCGAATTTCCGCTAAGAATTCGAATAGAAAAAGAACGAAATGGAATTTTCGAAAAATCGCTTCGAGGTGCAAAACTACATGCTACAAACTAATTTTGTGCCAAGTGGCATGAAAATCGACCGAACGGTTTTGGCGCTACGCGCGTAACAGACAGAAAGAAAGAAAGAAAGAAGGACAGACAGAACCACCTTCAGCTTTATTATTAGTAGAGATAGAGATAGAGAAGACGATCACAAATGTCCCTAAAATTGGCTTAATATCATGTACCAAAACTACAGTTTGAGTGTACTATAGTCTTTTCTTGCATTTAAAATTACACCTGAGTGTTCAGTCACTCATATCAAAATGGAGCTCTTTTCAAACGTGTGTATTGTATTTGCGCGAAGAAACACCTGAAATTGCTGTAATTACAAACAGCTCATGAGAAAAAACTGTTAAAATTAATTAATCGAAACACAAATGGCGAAAAGGAGAAATGACACAGACGAAAGTTATTTAAGTGACTTGAACCTATGAGAAAATGAAATACAAAGGTATTAAACATGCATTAAAAAAACCATTGTAAATTGTCAGTAAGATGTCAGCAGTATTACAGCAGATCTAATAATTCCATTTGTGGGCATTGCTTGAATACTACATTATTTATTACTTCGACTTGTTTTTCTGTCCGAACTTCTTTTTTCATTCAGAACAAAACATGTAATTCGAAAACTGTATTTTTCTTCATTTGTGAAAAAGTAGAACTTATTGCATGATTCCTACTTCTAGAATCAAACCAAAACGGCGGAAGCCAATGGAACTCTGATTACAATGATTACTATTATGACGACTACTACTGGTCTGAATCTAGTTCTGGACAAAGTGTTCAGTCGCAACAAAGTAAGTCTTTTGATCACGTTATTTTATTTTCTCCTTATTATTTAACGATAGAAAGAAAACACACATCTTAATACTATTATAAATGCGAAAGTTTGGATGTTTGGATGTTTGTTCCTCTTTCACGCAAAAACTACTGAACGGATTTTCATGAAACTTTTACCATAATGTAGCTTATACATCAGAATAACACATAGGCTATAATTTATAACGATATTCGAAAAAGTTCGATTGGTAGCGCTTTTTTCATTCCAATTTAAGGTACATTTTTCGCATAAATCCGCGAAGGCTTTCAACAAACTAATTCAGTATTTAGTGTATCATCTCAACTCCCTGTCGATAGCTAGAATTGCGTGTATCATTTCCGCTTTTCGCATTAAATGTTCAAGGCTTTTCTCAAGTCAAATCAAAATGTAATTTTTTTTCAGCTTCATATTTAATATCCAGGCTTTTACATAGACATTGGAAACGCTCGCGCGCCCGTTCTCTAATGAGCTTATCATGATTTTTACTTAAAACATTTTGTAGTCTTAGTTTTAAGTTGCTTTGAGACGTGCAAATATTATTTTGTAGAATAAATTGTATTCCTTTATTAGAAGATTGTTCACTACGTTAATTATTTTCTCGAGTTTTGTAAATATGTGTTTTAGAGTATCGATAACGTAACCGCTAGAAGAGATTGGCAACTAATAAATAGATTAGGTTCATTATTTTCCAATTTGATGGAGCTTTAAATACAACTTAACGGCATTTTTAAAATTTGTTTGCGGTGATTTGTCACTTTCTCAGGGTACTTATAGGGCAGTTTCTTAGTATCCGATTGAACAGGAATTTTGCCAAATTTGGTGCAAGATTTTAGTAACTGAGATTCTCGGCGATTTTTTCAACTGAAACCAGTTTTTGTGCCAAAGACTACGTAATAATACTTTACTTTTTACACGACGTAAACAAAATAAAACGATTATTGTCTGATATTTATCGACTGCGGCAAAATCTTAATCATCGATATAATACTCCCATATTTGAAAAGTTGAGTTTTTTCTTTTCTTTTGTTTTCCGATTCCATATGTATGCATTAAAAACCTTTTTAAAAGTATGTCAAAAAGAAAAGTAATCCACATACTAAATTAATAAAACCCTTAAACAAGACTAAAATTACCATTAATTTGCATTTTTGCACAAATAATTGCTAAATGTTTCCTATTAATTTCGAAATCATTAGGACAAAAACTTTTAACGTCATTTTATAGTCCGCAATAGTATATCAGCATTTGATGACTATTTCTCTGACAAAAATTAGTGACATAATAATACTTAATGTATTTTCATAAAGTAAGGAGGGGAGCAAAATTATCCTAGGTGTCCCAAAACAGTTTACCCAAAAATTTGGCGACATTTTAACAATCGTCAAAGCGGCAAGTTTTGAGTTCCTTCAGTTCAGGAAAAAAGAAACAAAGGTGAGTATATAAATTGTTTCTCAATATTATTACTGACCCAGGCAACGCCGGGTATTTTTGCTAGTTTTAAATAATAAAGAAAATCAGAAATCAAAATTGTTTCTTATTCAATGAAAATTACTTTTAAAAACCAAAAGAAAATAGAATTGTAGAATAAGGAGATTATGAGTTGAATTCGGGAGCTGATCTAGTGACCGTGGAGGAAACTAAAAGTGTGAATAAGAAAGGGAATTTATATGCAGGGGGATTCAGAATTCCTCCTCAATATTTGGTGGGAGGTAGGGAATAGAAAAAATGGGATACTTCGCCCAGGGAAGCATGGGCGCAGGAAAACATATGGAAGTGAAGAGAGCGCCGTGTGTATACAACTCCCATACACCCCCACAGCTGTTTGACTCCTGGGGCCCTACTCTGAAACTTCCTGGAACTTCCAGTGACGTCTCTTACTCCCTCACGACAAGCAAGAGCCGCCGAAAAAGTAGTCTCTTGTCAAATTTTGTGCTACTATGAAAGTCCTAATGTGCCCAAGCGAGAATTTTCTCTCATTCTACCCGGTATCGAGAAGGAAAAACGATTGACCAATCAAATGACAGTATATCTTACTCGCGTTACATCAACATTCGCGCGTGCATTTTGCTTTAACTTTCTGATTTAGCTTAGCCTCCGAAATAGATGGCAAAAAGATTCGAGAGCTAAATATTAAAAGCATTCGGGCAGATTAAGATGTTGTGTTTCAGGAATTTAAAAATATTAGAATTTTAAATCGCAATTAGTACATCTTTTCAACACATACGAGCATACAAGCGTAAGCGAAGTAAAGTGTCGAAATACATTATACGAATTCATCTCAATGTATCAAACGCTTCGACTAAACATAAAAAAATTTATAAATACTTTAAAAAAACAATACTAATATTTAAAAATATTTGTTAAATTAAATAATTTAACTTCATGACTTTGCTTTCAGCGATATTTTGACTTTATCGCAATAATAGTTTAAAATTCAGGCCTTAAGTAAAAGTCCCCTTATTAAAAACAGTTCACTTTGTGCGCAAATGAGTAAAAACCAAAAAGCAACGTCTAAAAGCACAAATAAGTCAAGTTGAAAATCGGCACACATGTTTCAAAGCCTCCTTTTTCAGTGCCAAACAAGAAATAGAAAGAAACAAAGTACCGGGAGAGTTTAATTAGAAAAGGAGTAAAAGCTAGGCCAATTAGGTGTCAGCTTGTGCCCAGCCCGGATTTGGCGTTGCGTTGTCAGAAAATTTAAAAGCATGAAGTAAAATTGGCGAGATGTGTTTAACTGCAAATGATTCGTTACAAATATTACTTAAATTTTTGTGAACTTGAAAGGCTTCTAAGAAATCTAACTCACCAGCAGTTGAAGGTCTGCAAATATGTCTAGCTTCGGAGAAAACAAATCTATGGCCGGTGTCCCAACAGTGTTTCGCAATCGAGGATTTTGAAAGTTCTTTCTTTTTAACATAATTTTCGTGTTTTTTTAACCTAAATTTTAGCGCCCATCTGGTCTGTCCGACCTATCCAATTTGACATTCACAGCTTATGTGATAAATGCCCCACTGATCAAATGGTAGGATGGGGTCTTTTAATTTAGAAAAAGTTAGTTTGTTGAGGGGTCTGTAAATGACCTGAAAATCGAACTTGCTGAGTATTCTGGAAATACGAGTAGAGATTTTTGAATAAAATAGTAAGACAACAAAATTGGTAGAAGGAACAATGGGCTTTTTGTGGGATGCACTGCGGTTCGAAAGTTTATTGTAAGCATTGTCAATGATTTGGAAAGAATAACTTCTGTCAAAGGCCACACTCCTTAAGAAATTAAGTTCATCATTGAGAAGGGACTTGTCAGAACATATATTGATAGCGCGGTTAACAAACGTGTAAAAAGCAGACATTTTTTGTTTTATGGGATGACAGGAGCGAGAATGTGGAGGAAGACAAACAACAAATGGTTTTCGGTAAACAGTAGTGGAAAATTGGTTATAGTTTTTTGAAATGAGTACGTCCAAAAAGGGCAAAGAATTATTACATTCAATTTCAGCAATAAACTGGATGTTAGGATCAATGGAGTTGATTTAATCAATAACCACCGGAACAATTTCCGCTGTGCCGTCCAAAAGGGTAAAGGTATCGTCGACGTATCTGAGCCAAAGTGGAAAATCAAATAATTTAAAGAGTTTTTGTTGAAAATAATCCATATACAATTCACTTCTTAAGTCCTGTCTTAAGTGCAACACACTCTTGCTAGTACTTGCTCAGCACTGCATAGTCTACAACAAGACCAGTGAGCATGTCGATGACAACGGCCCCAATGCCGTACAGGGATGTATGGCCTCGCTTTTGCCAAATGCCATCGTAACTGACACACAAATCAATATAATCGTTTTTCACGTTTTCTGGTTTTTCCGTGATGTATTTTCCGCGAATCATGTCCCACGCAACCTGCAATACTGTTTCTTTTGTTTGCGGCGTTGCTTTAGCAAGGGAGTCGAGGCAGTTGGCGAAAGTTGTCCTGTCCATTGAAGGTACTCCCAATATCATTGACAATATCTCCAGTGCAGCATACCCTTTTCCAATCGAAAAAAAAGCTTGCACCATTTTATTGTTAATGTCAAATTTTCTTCCTAGATTCTCACGTTCACTGCTAAATGTGGAACCACATACTGCAGAGCTACACTTGCAAATCATAGTCAACTTTGTTGAAAAGCCATATGAATAATTGGACGCAACATTTAACGTTTTCTGTCCACAAGACGTGCTCGGAATGTCACATAAAAATGAGTTCCACATATTGCTGCTCATCAATGGTTGGTTGGAGCTGGGCCAACTCTTGGTTGGAGCTGGAGTTTTCTTCCGTATTACAAGAAGCTGCAGCTGGTGAAATATTCTCCTTTTTGCCACGTTTGCCTGGTTCAGTCTACCAGCACGAGAACATTTGAAAGGTCTTTTTTTAGGTTTGCGATATTTCGAATGTATTAAATCCATATAGTCGAAACCAAGATGTTAATACAAATGTAAAAACTGCAAATAAATGTAAAAAACGAGTGCAATTAGTTCTCAAAAGAACTTTTAATCAAACTAGCAAAGGTAAACAAGCGAATAGAAACACAGTTACAGTTAAAAGTGTGTTGTCAACAAATACTAAGTTACAATATATAAATTAGGTTTCTAAGGCTAAAATGTAGCCAAAAATCGAAGAAAATTCTACTACTTCATAAATTCTTATGACGTTTGACAGCAGCTGAGGGGGCGTGGCGGTTTTGTTTACATTGCAAAATCGGCTCGATCTCCTCCAAAAATAGGAATTTTTCAAAAAAAAATTTTGCATTGTGTGTCTAGATGTTCAAAGAAGTAAAAAATAAAATATTTTGAAGTCGAGTTTTTTGACGAAATTCAGCTTTTCAAAGGCCCACTGACCCCTTAAACCGGTTCATAGTACGCCTGCAAAGTCACCTTGTATAATGGCGGTTGAATAAACGCTCCAAACAATTGTGCTGATGTGATGAAATTGTACACAAATTGCGCCATCTTTACCACCATCTGTTCGGCTTCTTTTTTTTATTATTATTCCCTTCCTACGCAGCAAATATTGTTGATGTATTCTGAATCCCCCTGTACAATTTAGGTAGATGCTGAACAACTTCAGGCTTCGGGTAAGGCGTGGCTTCATTAGGAGTCCCTACGATCATTATTGTAACGTTTTTTCCCCCTTTTAAATTAATTTTTGAGCAATGCCAAATTGCGATAGGTTTTCTGTTTGGGCCCCTGTTTCCGGATGGTTCCTTTCTTAGATTGGCAGTCTGCCAACTTCTCGTGTCCCGGTGCTCCATCTCCTCGGATCTTCTCACCGGCTCCTGCTCATTCTCCATGCAGGACATGGTGGCGAAGTAGCGACTACTTACACACACACACATGGCGCACACACGTATCGTAATTCGTAATTGCGAAAAACATAACTTGAATTCAAATCATTATTATTATTTTATTTTATTTTATTGGTTCGAAAAGTAACTAACACTCTAGATCAAGTTAAGTCTCATCTTTGAAAGACTTTCGTAAATTTAGTAGTTTTTTGCAGTTTTGATAGTGAAAACGTACTTTGCTCGTGTAAAAGAAGAAACTTGAATTTTCACCCTTTTTAGCATGATTTTTTTTAGTTAACATGGGAAAGTGCGGAAGTGGAAAAATAATCACAACTACTCACAAAAGTAGAATTAAGAGAAAACATTTAAAATCCTCATAAACAATTTTCCTCATTCATAAACAATTTTCTCAACATTCTCCTTTTCAGTTAACGATGAAATCGTTACCAATATTCAAATACAATTCTAAGCTTTTATTCGAGCGATTGGTAACGATTTCATCGTTAACTGAAAAGGAGAATGCTGAGAAAATCTATATATATAAAGATGACGGTGTTCGTTTGTCGTTTGTTTGTACGTTTGTAACCGCTGGCCAGAAGCCCCCACAGCACCTACAGACCTGAAATTTGGCTCAAAAATTCGAACGTACCCCGCCCTCGTGCACCTCGAAGCCCAAATTTTTAATTTCGAATTAGTTATTTTTAAATTAATTAATTAGTCTCATTTTTGGTGTATCCGCCATAATTGAGGGGGGAAAACCTTCCCCCACCCCAAAACATTATATATCGTTGGAAAGGGTTTTTTTTCTGAAAAAGAAAAGTTTTAGCACGTTTCTGTCCGTTAATTAGGACAGGAGATATTAATTAATAAAATTTAGTCAATTTTCAAGGCCTAACTCTACGCAGAACTGAAACACTAGAGCCATTTTCCTGATCAGCTGCTCTTTTGTCCCTGAAGTTACTTTGTGGTTTAAATTTGCGTATAGATTTAAGCCTTGAAAATTTATTCAATTTGATTAATTAATATCTCCTGTTACTTACTTAACTTTCTGTCTCTTATATTTATTTGGCGAATTGATTTAAACTTTAACATGACTTTAAGTGGAATTTAAAAGGTTGTGAAGCGCATTTGAACTAAAGGATATAATAATTTTTCTTCAGAGGAGGTTAAAGTGAATTTAAATTTATTAAGTTGACTTCCTCAAAATTCGGTGTTACCGAAAATGTCACAATGGAACTATTATTGTTAAAAATTTAGGGATGGCTATTCAGTTCCTCTTCGCATTTGGCGTCGTAAAGTTTGGCGACAATCAGGAAATTTACCAAACCTCCCAGCCAGTGAAACACTACTTTCTCCAAATCAAAGAAAAAGAAAACGGTCTGGGAAGGAACAGTAGTTGTTTGCAGTCTAAAGAGTATTTTTTTGCATGTTTAAAACATGTATTTAATGCCGCCATCACTAAATTTTTAATAATAATAGTTCCATTCTGACATTTTCTGCAACACCGCTATGAAGTTACTCTTCGTATTTGGCGTCGTAAAGTTTGGCAACAATCTGGAAATTTACCAAACCTCCCAGCCAGGGAAATCTTGCTTATTTGAGGGTTACTGTTATAGATTGTATTCACTTCAAAGAGATGGTGCGAAAGACATTATATTTCTTGCCTTTTAATGTTCACATTAAAATCATGGAAGAATGGTTGAGGCTGAGCTACCTGACACAATCGGTTCCCCAAGTTAATAAATTTAAATTTGGCGACCAATTTTACATTGAAATTATGGTTAAATCGGTGGATTATGTTAAACTTCAAGGGCAAAATTGCTGTGTTCGTTGAGAGTTTTCGAAAATCTTGCCACTACAGTTATCTCAAAAGTTCCATTGAAACGTAAAAATTTCGATAAAAATAAATAAGTTCGTCACACACACACGAAAAGAAGAAAAAAGTCTTTAAAACTAAAATAATCCTCGCATTGAACACTACAAACTGAAATAGCATCAAAAGTGTCATCAATATATTTTAAAAGGTCGTGGTGCACATTTGAATTAAAGAATATAATATACTTAAGAGGGTGGAGTGAATTTAAATTTATTCAGTTGACTTTCTTTTACATTTTTTGCACGGGCATCGCCGTGCGGGTACTGCTAGTTGTTTATAAATGAAGAAAATTGTTTATGAGGATTTTAAATGTTCTCTCTTAATTCTACTTTTGTGAGTAGTTGTGATTATTTTTGCACTTTCTCATGCTAACTGAAAAAAAATCAAATGTGCTTACATTTTATGCATATCTTGACGCACAACATTTGTCTTAACCCTTCACTGCATGGTGTGCCTGATCTGGCACAAACAAAAAAAAAAACCTCTTATATTCCTCTGATATTTAAATGCAGTTAAACTGAGCTTTGTGCTCCTTCTGGAACAATGCTATAACAGTTTAGTGTGATTTTTATGCACAAGTTAGTTGCACTAGTCTAGGTATTACAGTTCTTGCTTTTGAAAAATAGAGCATCTGCATTACAGTAAGAAGTGTGCTTAGTCATTATTTCCTTTGTTCTAAAAATGTTTAAATATATATGCCGTACTTAGTGGCAAAAATTTGTTTGTTCCATTTACGGCATAAAACGCATTGTAGATAATTACACTTATCAGTATAAGCAAATACTATGTGCTTTGTGCAATATGTGGAACAAATAGTTAAAACATCGTAAGAATGAAGGCTTTCACGGCCGGAGTAAATATTAGTTAAGGATTCCGGGCTGTTGTGCCGTGGTCTTAATGGCTTTAATCCATACGTTTCGATCGCAACTGCGGCGGTCATCTTCAGTGGGTGTCGTTGATTAATTTGGCGACTGATGCGAAATTTCGAACTGCTGCAAGATTTTAAATTGAAAACGCAGCGCCCTCTACCTTCCGGCTCGAGATTGACAGATGACTGGATGCCAAAGCTTGTTAACTTTTACTTCTTCCCCCTTCTTGTTAAAATTATTTGGGTGCTTGAAAATTTCAATGGCCTCTCTATTCAATCTGGGGAAATAATTTGAAGTCCGTGAAATTATTTTGGCCTCTTTGAATTTTATATCATGGATTCCATTACTGAATCATCAAAGAGCATCAGAGAAATTGCCGGCTGGGTCAAACTGAAAAGTCGGCGATCGCGAAGCACACTTTCAGTAATGGAATCCATGATATAAAATTCAAAGAGGCCAAAATAATTTCACGGACTTCAAATTATTTCCCCAGATTGAATAGAGAGGCCATTGAAATTTTCAAACACCCAAATAATTTTAACAAGAAGGAGGAAGAAGTAAAAGTTAACAAGCTTTGGCATCCAGTCATCTGTCAATCTCGAGCCGGAAGGTAGGCATTTATTTGAATCCCACATAGGGATCTGATAGCCACGCCCCATAAGTAGAAAAAAAGAGAGTTTTCAGATTATACAATAGATGGCGCCAGTATTTTTTTTTTTCGTTTTGCTATTAAAATTAGTTTATTGCGCTCCAATTTCAAAGTCCGAAAATGAGTGGAATACTATTGCCTGAAAATTATACCTATTTAGATTTAATTGATGATGAAGAAAATAAAATTTTCCGAGTGAAAGAAATAATAGATAAAGATTCTGCAGAGGTAAGCATTTTTTTTTCTTCATAATTCCCTTTGTTTCAGTAACATTTATTCAGAAGGAACACGTTTTCGTTCCACGTTTAAAAGAAATGTTTGGACCTTTAAAATTAATACAAAGTTAGCAGAAATGCGAAATTAATAAACTATAGTAAATAATTGACGAAGATTCTGCAAGTGTAAGCTTTATATTTTGAACTTTTAAATGATGAGGAGCTCAGAACAAGTTTTCACTCCTCGTTATTTATTTTTAAAACATAAAAAAAAGAGCTTTAAAATGTGCAAATTCACCAAAAATTATACTTATTCAAAACTAATACATTTTTTTCATAATTGGAACATAACTGATAAAATTGTGCAGGCGTAAACTTTGTCATTATTATTTTTATTGTTCTTTACTATTGCTGCTGTGTGCATATTCATTAAATCAAAATTTTGTAATTATTTTTAAAAAATTAAAAGGTGGGGGGAGGGATTTTTTTTTGCTGTACTTGTACCTCTTCACTTTCAATAGTTGCTATTCACATGCATGAAGTGCATTTTTTTTTATTATTTGAGTTTTCGAGTATTGGATTAGATTTAATTATATGTCATAATTCGTTAGGTATTAGGAAAATACATTCCATAATATTTTTCTTTTTTCTCAAAATCTTCTGTCAAATTATAATTTTTGGCATTTAGTGCTGTTCCAAAATACACAAGCAGGTAACAATATTAAAATGCAATAATAATAATAATAACAATATTTTTGTCTTCACTATATCAAAACATTTTATCAATCTTGCATCTACGTCCCTTTATGTTCTCAAATAACCGGTTATTAATGGCAGTACATGATTATCAAATAATGTGTAGGTTCAGGATCTCAACTGCACTTAATTTGTATTTCATTGGAATTTCTCTATTGCACTTACAAACTATACCCTTTTACTTGTATTAAATAAGAATGTGAAAAAAAAAAAAACAATATAACTAAAAATTGGATAATTATCTAGAATTAAATATGCAGTCAAGTACTGTTTAAGCAAGTTAATACAAGTAGAGACTAGAGAGGAGCAAATTAAAACAAACTTGCTGGAAAGAAAATATTCGCAGTGTCTATGATTTTTGTGTATTTTTTTTATAATTGCAAGTAAATAAAAAAATAAATGCAAATATGAAGAAGTTAAATACTCTTGAATGTTTTAGAAAAGAAACAACAGTAAACAATCTGATGGCTCCATCTAGTATGAAGTAATGCTTACCTGAAACCGACCAATGGCAGTGCTTCAGCGTTTTACGTCATCAGTGGGTGTCAACCTTTCGTTTTACCCTATGTGGGATTCAAGTAAATGCGGAAGGTAGAGGGCGCTGCGTTTTCAATTTAAAATCTTGCAGCAGTTCGAAATTTCGCATCAGTCGCCAAATTAATCAACGACACCCACTGAAGATGACCGCCCATGGGCGTCGCTGCCTGCTGAAGATTGGGGAGGACTTTGGAAAAAAAGAAATGCTAGGAAAAATTCATTTTTTTAAACATGTTTGGCCTTTGTAAAGACCAATGAACATTGCAATTTTCAAATAGGGATCACAAGGAGTCATATTCTGACCCGTCGCGGGGGGGGGGGAAGTTGAGGGGTGGAATGGGTTCAGCTTCTTTTCTAAGAGGGAAGTCATAACTAGATCAGAGAGTTGTGAATGTGTTCCTAATCGTAAATATATTATTTACCAAGAAATCAGAGGGTACGGGAGTTTCTCCCCCAGAAAATTTTTCGAATTTGTGGTTTTAAAAATGCATTTTAGACGATCTTTGGAAATGTTATGGGAGAAGAGGTTCGAGAGCGCTCTTCCGTCCATTTTTCGATATCGAAATGTTAAAAACTCCATTATTATCTTTGATTGTAGGGGAAGGGTGGGCATAGTGGGCACTGCGGGCAAAGTGACCATTTGAAGTTTTCCTCCCTATATAGTCCTGCAGCCTATCTGCAATAGACTCAACTACTCGCCTGGCAGCCGTTGTTGTTGTGTTATAGTTTGGTGCCGCTCAGACATAAACGCACGGAGATATCGTAAATTTTTCACTTTTTCGTCCCTCTGATGTTAGGTAAGTGCATCACATGTATCGCTTTAGTTTATTGTAGGACTAGGTGAAGTAAATTTTACATCAATGGTGCAAAGCACCATGTTTCTAGCTTTGAATTTATATTTCTCAACAGTAGATACAACAACGGGTTGTACGTGAAATATTGTTCTTTCGAAAATGGCGCGCTAGAGGGCAAAGTGACCACAACCGTGGCCACTTCAATTGTTCGATTCGAAACGATTATTTTTTCTGTGGTGATTGTTACTCGAAATCTAAGGACAACGAAGGCTGGATTAGATGTTCTGGGTGCCTCAAATGGGCTCACGAAGCCTGCACAGAAGCCGAAGAGGAGGACGATGAGTTTATTTGTGATTTATGTAAATACCAGTGATTTCATAACTTCACATACTTTTAGTAATGCCTATTTTTGTTTAAAACCCTACTACAATTGTTCTCTGAGTTCTGAAACTAAAAGCGTTTCATTTTTTCCATACTATCTAAATCTATTTAGGCAATGGCCACTTTGCCCTACCTATTGGGGCAAAGTGGCCACTTTGACAGGTTTTGGTAAAGTAAAAATTTTGTACAAATAAAGTTTAAAAATCTGGTTTTTTATATTTTTTAATCAGGCCTAAGTAACCATACTAAATATTGAAGGGATTTATGAAACGTTTCAGCAAAGTTTAGGGGTGAAAAAAACTAGATGAACCTTAGGGTGGCCACTATGCTCACCCTTCCCCTACTATGGAAAGCGGGGATCGGGGATTTTTTTAAATTGGTATTGCTAAAAACGTAATTTTAGACTATCTTTGCTAATAATACGCAGATTAGATATCGCAGATTAGAACAATTTTTGGCAATGGTAGTTGAAGAGGTTCGGAGGCGCTTCTCTGGATACTTTTTGAAATTAAAATTTTAAAAACACAATTATAGATCATATCTGATTGTTTTAAGAAAAGGGAATTGCGGGGGTTCTCCCCCGAAACTTTTTTTGAAATTGTAACTGTAAAAACGCAGTTTTAGACGATCTGCGTTGATGTTAGGGAAGGGGAGATTTAGGGCCCACCCCGAAAATTTTTCAAAATTGAAGGATCATCTTTGGTAAGAGGACAGACAAATGTTCGAAAAACGTGATGTCAGTTGACTTTCAATGATGTTAGGGCAGGAATTTTCGAGAACTCTCCTTCGGAAACAAAAGTTTAAGCCCTTTAAAACGAAATATATGACAATCTTAAATGTTGTTGACAAGACAGAGGGAAACGGAGACGCATCCTTTTTTAATGAGAGATGTGTTTATTCAAGCTGAAATGCAGCAAAAGAATAAAAAAAAATATATGGTTATATTCCCACATCTCACATTTTAAGCTCACGTTATAGTATTCAAAATTCATGCATTTAATCAATAACAATGCAAAAGCTTAATCTGAAGAAAAATTAACGTTTTTCATCCTGTTTTTATTGCGTCATAATTTTTACTTTTGATAAAAACAAATAATTAAAAACGATTAAATACAAGTTTTTAGGGGGAAGACTCTAAAAAGTTCTGACTTCTTAATATACAGTGTAATTTACCAAGAAAAAAAATTTCCTTTACAATTATTTATCTGGCATTTTGATCTTTAACAATATGTGAGAAATCTTTCTAATATTTTTTTTCTTTTAATTTAATTTAATTTATTTTTATTGTTACTTCTTACCCTCTCCTCCATGCAAGCATTTGTTTTGCTTCATTTGTGCCTATGCTGAGAACGATGCTTTCACCTAATTTTGAAAGTTCCATTTTGAAATTTGTATTTCTTATCTAACAATTAGGTTTGAAAATTTCAATTTTAAATAATTTGTATATAAGATAAATAACTTGCTTTTTTTAATGATAATTCAGTTCTTTTTAAAGATTTTCATGGAAATGCAGCCATAAATTTTAAAAAAAGAATTTAGCTATCAAAATAATACTCAATCTAACAAGCCTTATTATTTCATCACTTAAAAGATAAAACAGAATATTTCCCACGTAAACTATTTCTTAGTTATTTGAAAATATTATTCTAATTTTGAAAAAAATATTTCTCTTATCAACATTACTATTATTGAACGTTTTCTTTACAACTCAAATTTCAGAAAAATGTATGTAAATTAGTAACTACAAAAATAAGAAAATAGTAAGCTAACACGAAAATACGGGTAATTTTCTCTTGCTGTGTATAAGTTAACTTGTTCAAAAATTTAAACTACTTCATTAAAAAATAATCATCTTAATATTGATTTGTATACGCTCATCGAAAATATTCCAATCAAATATATTGTATTGTACATTGTAAATAAATACGAAAAAGCATTTCAGCTAAAAATCAGTTTAAGTATAATATATAACTCTATAAAGTTAACTTATGTTAGCGTAGTATCATTAAGGGGCACACAGGGACGATACAAAGGACAGGCGATCACCCCCTCCTTTGAGGACCTCTCCACCGATAGCTTTTCGATATTTAAACTCAAAAAACCTTTTGGATAAGTTTTGAAGGTGGGGGGGGGGGGAGATTTGGGGCTATCCCCCGGAAATATTTAGAATTCAAGTCCGAAACCTTTGTGATTAATATTTGCGAACCTGTATACATAATAAAAAGTAAGTTATAAAAACCAATTGCCTTTCCCTTGAAAAATTCCCAGATTAGCTCTTGAGGGCACATTAGTATTTTCTTCAATGCATCAGTAGTTTGTGGTACTGATGTCTTAAAAATCGCTCCGTGTGCTCACTCTTACCGGTAAAGGTATACAAGACATTTGTTATATTTTTTTTATTTATACCAAAAACAAGAAAATGAGTAAAACTTACATGATTTATTTCCTCCAAATATGATACTCTTTACTGGATAGGATATGCCGAACTGTACCGAAAGATAGCACCATGCTTTATGAAAGGAGTTGCTTTTTACGAAGGAAGATCCTTCTCTAGGCTGTTCTCCGAAAAAATTTCTTGTCACATCATTTGGAAAAACAGGTGGACACAATAGTGCTCCTCAAAAGTATTTAAAGCCCTTTCCTCTTTGGGTGGTCAGAGAGATTTTTTAGTGTCCATTGTGACGCAGCTGGACAGTGTCATCTTCCCTCCTCAAATGAGTTGGTAGGAAAAGAGGGATGGGTTTGTTATCAGAAGAGGTGTAATTCTTGGGGGGGATTAAGGAGGGGGACGTTAGCTGCTGGACTCAACCGACTGCTTCCCCCCCCCCCCCCCAGCATGGACTAGACCACATCTTTGCAAGGCCATTACATCTTCGAGAGAGAACAGATTAGATCTCAATTTTAAAAGCCCTTCAAGGATCAAGTGACATAACCAAGGAAAACACAAGAAACCCCCTCTAAGATTTATTTATTACTGTCCCTGTCCGAGCGGGGAGGGAGGGGGTGGGGGGAAGGGAATGGTAGGAAAAGGGAAAGTCTCTATTGTTAAGGGAGGAATTGGATCTTACTACCATGACCTTGTCTTACTACGTAGTGATAGGTTTGTAGGAGAAAAATGATTGCTCCATTAACAATGCTAAATGCACCAAAAGCCCGAGACAGCTGCATAGGAAAATAACTAAAACTGTCTTTCAAGTAGATACGGAAGTTCTTGTTATTTTAGTTTAGATTGGAGTTCTAATTTAATTTTGATTTAGAAATGAAAGTCCCGATTTTGTTTTTTCAAAATTATTATTTTAGTATTAAGGGGGTCTTCTGATGATTTCAAAATATTGGGGGGGACATGTCCCCCTCGTCCCCCCCGCCAACGACGCCCGTGTGACCGCCGCAGTTGCGATCGAAACGTATGGATTAAAGCCATTAAGACCACGGCACAACAGCCCGGAATCCTTAACTAATAGTTAAAACATCATTTTTGGTGCACATTTTTAAGATTAATTTTTTACTTCATTTTTCCTGAACTCCAGGCTATTTAAAGGTCACATATGATTTTTTTCATGAAAATATAAAAAATCGTGCAGTGAAGGGTTAATATCAGATCGGCAATCATGGTTGGGGTTTGTTATATTTTAATTTAATGTTAGTTCATGTTAACCGGGTCTTTTTTTCTCTCTCTACTAGGAAACGTATCCTTGTAAGAACTATTTTATGCTTTTAAGATTACGAACCCGCAATTGAGCATCAATTTTGCTTCATTATTCCTTTGCACGTTGCATTAAAAGATTTTTCTAATTTTACAGGTTCTGGAAGTTCCTATATATCATGTGGACCAAGACGTAAGTCAATTTTTTGCAAATACTTTTGCAAAATCTAAATTAAATGATTTATGAAAGCCCCAACATACTAAGAAACTAACTCCGGTACGTAAAAATTCCTCAAAAAGTTTTCCACAAGGCGTCGAAGCTCAAATAGCCAAAATTAATAAGAAACAAGTTATAAGCATTTCATAGCTAGCGAAATTCATAATTTTCGAATTTGATTTTTTTTTTCCCTTTTAGAATCTATAAAGAGCTAGTAAATTACTGACAGAGCTTACTATTTGCTTTTTCCTTATCCAACAGTTGAAAACTTGCTGAAGTTTCATATTTATTTATTAGTGTAATTCTCCAAATAAAGAGATGATGCTGATCGAAGAAATCAAAGTTCCTTAAGTAAATTCTTAGTTTATAATTGAAGGGCTTTGGAGATGAAGGTGTTATGTGACAAAACAGAAATTGTAAGCAATAAAAGTTAAAAGTTTTATTGCTGCAGCTGTTGCAGATTTTTTGTTTTCTGGTTTTGGCGTTAGTGTGCGGGTGAAATTGGTCCAATAAAGTTTTTGATGTACCAAGTTTTATTTGCTTACTTTTATCCATTGCTTACCATTGTCCAGAGTGTTCATTTTTTAAAATGTAACATTGCCCCTTCATCCTCCAAGCCCTTCAATTGACAACCATATTTAGAAATGGCACATGCTTTATATTCATATTGATATTGTGATAACATTTATTGCATGAGTCATGAATGTTATATAATATAATTTCCCTCCTACCTTGAGACATGTTAACAAGAAGATAAATCTATCAAAACTTTATATTGATAAGTGCATATATATAAGTAAAATTTGTTTTCCTTCTACAGAAATCGCAGTTTGTCAAGCAGCACCAGACTGGTACTGATGTGGAAATCATCATCAAGGTGAATATACCTTTAAGTAAAACTAATATATTTACTTTCGTAATTAGCTCTACCTGCAATGATCACATTTTTGTTCTGTGCCCCCAGCATCGCCCATGATTCACGCATAGATTTCCATGTAATTTTAATCAAAAACCTTGCCCCTTTCAGCAATGGCTTTATGTTTGTGCGTAGCACTCTGGGGTTTTTAAAAAAGAAAAAAAAACATCAAAGATGAACAGTTTGTACCGTTTGTTTGTTCAGAGAAATAGTAATGATGTAGTATGAACACCAATTAGAGTTTGGAACCTCATATTGGTTTTCATAAGCAATCAACGAATTACTTATTGCACTCATTTGGCCGCAGTTGGCTTAATTTGATTTTTCAACTGGGTGCCTCTGAGACCACCACATTCCACCTGCCCTTGTAGCTGCATGATAGCTCCTCTGGTCCGGAGCCTCCACTCCTCCAGGGCGGTGGTATTCAATCTCTACACACGCTTACACCTACACGCCTGTATCTGAAACGAAAGGGCTTAAACATGTTGCAGAAAAATGAGAAAATTATTTTTTAAACTAATTTGCGTCAAAGTTTTCATTCCTTATTCACACCTTTATAAGCGTTTTCAAATACAAGAATAAAAATAAGAGAAACAAACTAGAGTAGCTTTAAAAACTGCTTAAGACTATCACTGCCGGCGTCAATATGAAGAGATAACATTTCCGAGCTTATTGGCCGTGATCGGAATGGAAAAGAAAATCTAGACCTTTCTTCAAGCACTGCGGCTGGACATCATCAGTGGTTGAGTTTTGTGTAATTGTTGACATCAGCCACACAAAACTTAACCTTTAATGATGTAAACCGCAGTGCTTGACGAAACGACTGGATTTTCTTTTCCATTCCGACCACGGCCAATAAGCCCGGAAATGTTATCTCTTCATAGAATAGCTTTTTTTTTCAAATAGGTAAACTAAATAAAATGAATCTGTCGTGACAATGGGGGGGGGGGCATCCCCCCATCAAAATTTCAGAACATTTATCTGAAAACGCTTAATTTCTGAATAATAGATTTTGAATAAATTAAGCTTTCATTCCTTTTCGAAGTAAAGGCGGATCCAGAAATTTTTCAAGAGAGGGGAGATTATTTTTTACTTTCGTGTTGCTGTTCAAGTTCATACTGGGTTGCAAATGTTGATCGCAATACCGAAAAATTTTATGGGGAGAACCTCAAACCTCCTTCCCCAACATCATTAACAGTAGTCCAAAATTACGTTTTTTGAACTTAAATATCGCGTGGAGAGTCCTTCAAGGGAGGGGCGAAAACCCCCATTGAACCTGTCTTGTATCATTAAATGATTGGAGGAGCCTCCTTTGCACTCATATAAAGCTTGGCTTCGAAGGTCGGACGAAGAGCGTTCGATTCCCATCGAGAGCCCTGGGTGTTATTTCTTCTCGTCGTGTTGTAAACTGTTGTTGTGTTTTATATGTAAATACAGAAGTCCAACCACTAAAGGCAAAGGCACCTCATGTACAGTACAGAACCTTTTATCCGGGAACCAAAATACCGGGAAACCAGAAAACCGGCAACATTTCGTCGATTTTTCCACCACTTTTTAAAATACGCATTTTCGGCAATTTCTAAAAAATGAAGAGCTTTTTTTTTTTTCCTTTGAAATACCTAAATGAATATGAACGGTTTCTTCATAAATACCATATAAGTGGCATATAGCTCAGAAATTTTTAATATTGTAATATCTATAGGAACTTCTGGATCGTTTTCTCTTCAGGATGCATTTATTTGTTATAGTAACTTGGGTTTTATAAACAATTGGCAAATATCGCTTCGTATCGATCCAGAAAACCGGGAAATTCAGTTATCCGGGATAGCTGTGGTCCCAAACATCCCGGATAATTGGTTCTCTACTGTATTTATTATTAACTATTGAGACGACAGATGCAACATGTTTTTCCTCTCACCATTTCTCCCAGAGACTATTTTGAGGTGTACGACACCATGCAATTCGTAAGAGTTGTAAATGAGAAGCAAAATTAATTGTAGAAAAGTTCGAAACTTACTCTAGCAACTGACTTCTATAAACACAATAACCTTCTACAGGGAAAATATCAAATTAATTTAAGTTGGAAAACCAAGTGAAGTTTCACTTTTTTTTCATCCAGCCTCGTTTTATCTCTTGTAAAGTGCAGATAAATGTGGATTTCCAATCTGTCTTTAATATGAAAGATTAGAATGTATGAATGATGCTTCATCCAGTATTCTGATTTAAATTTAGAATAAGGGTTTCAGGGCACTTATTTGACGCTTAAAAGGCAAATTTAATTTCTGAAATAAAACTTATTTTGTACACAATAGGATAAAATCAACTGATGTGTACTGGGTTACTTTTTTCCCCTACAACTTTAAATTGAAATAACACACGAACCATTGCAGATAGCCCAGCAATATTTTCAGCAAAAAGAACATCGAAAGGGGAAAAAATACGCAATGTTTTTCGAAGTGAGAACCTTAAAAGGCGATACAGTAGTGCAGCAGGGACGGATACAAGAGAGGGGCGAGGGGGCGATCGCCCCTCACTTGAGGGTCTCACCACTCGTAATTTTTTAATATTGAAGTTCAAAAAGGCATTTTTTAGACTACATTTGATGCTAGCAGAAGGGAGGATAAGGGTTCTCCATAGAATCCGTTTCGCAATTGAAGTCCAAAACATATGAGATCAACATTTGTAAACCTAGATGTGGAGTAAAGGATACTAAAGCTTGAGACTGAAATAATTCTATAGTGGCCAGTGACCAGTAAACCGCAAACAGTTAGTGGCCACTCTGGCTTTGTTGGTGGTCACTTTGAACCAAGTTCCAAAATTATAATCATACTTCTCTACATTCTCCATATAATAATATTACACTATATGCTTGCATATATTTTAACTAAATTACTATATGTAAAAGAAAATTATTTATTTTAAAATCCAAATAATAAGACATTATGTAAATGAAACGAAAATTAAACGCACCTGCATACTTGAAGTTCAAAAAACATTTCATTTAATTTGCTGATTAATCATAACAAAGTTTCAGTGCATTTTCTAGATGGAAATTATGCATTTAGGTGTTTTGTACAGCAGATGGATCAATTTTCTCTCCAAGTTAACATTGGCCGCCAGTGACGATGCCTAATGGCCATTTTCTTTTCATAATCAGCACGCTGCATCTCGGCAGTTTATATTTTTGTTCAGAAGAAAAGTAGGTCACCAGTTTGGCGACCAACGCAACATCTTGTAGTCGCAAAAAAACAATTTTTAGTCGCCACTGCCGAGTGGTAACTGCTAGTCTCGACCTTTAAAGAATACGTAATAAAATTAATCGCTACTCTATTTAAACATTGTAAGATCCGCCCATGTAGCGCAACATACATGTACTCACAAAGTAATCAGTTACTTGTGCAGGTGTTGTGCATCATTTTGCAAATGAGTCAGAAATGGATTTCTTGAGGCTATTGAAGTCTGTCGGCTTCTTCTTGCACCATGTCTTCCATGTGATCCCGCATATAGCAATCGCACGCATTCCTATCCAGTGAATAAGATGGCCAAAACTTATTCCACGCACGCCCCCTTTTAATGCACCAGGATGATAGTTCGTCAATAAATATGCAATAATCCGGTTTCAAAAACATTGTAGTTTAACTTTCTTTTCGACGTTCTTTTCAATATATTTTTTTCTTTTTTGCTGTGCTATCTGCAACTGTTCTTGTGTTATATCATTTTAAAGTTGTACATTAATAAGAAGTCACCATGTATACGCATGAACTCATTCTGAAAAATATTTCCTGTTTCAGGTCCATGACATCTTATGTGATTATTTACCAGAATGATCAAGATTATTTCTTATTTTGCATAGAAAAGTGGAGAGACTTGAAATACGTTACACAATCATTTTTTGTACAAATGAATGCGCAGAATAATTTTGTTTTCCAAAATGTAGCAAAGTAATAAAATCTTTTGAGCATTAGTAGTTTTTCTTTGCATTAATTCATAAGTTAAGCTATTACATTTTGAAATCAAGTGCGAGAAATGGGCGTGTTTGATGCTCGTTTCTTAATGATTTTCAGTAAAAATTTGTCAACGATCTAAACTTATTCACTCGACATTTTGGCATCTAGTTTTCTTTACCTGCCGTCATGTCGGTTATCCAAGACATTTCCTGTAAATAACTTCTAGTTAATTAATTTTATTTGGCGGGTTCTTATTTGCATAACATTGATATTCCTCTAAAAGAAACATTTCATGTTCAGTGAAACACAGAATCGGTTCAAAAGTTCAATCATTCATTCAAGTGCCACGATTTTTGAAATTCATAGCAACACACGTAGCAAATATGGGAATGAGGATCCTTTTTACTACTAGAAGCCGCATTTATATTAAGCAGAACTAAGGATAATAAGAAGGCCGCATGAGTTGAAAAACCTGTAAATACCATCATGCAGGTGTTATAGTTTATATTTATCAATCTATTTATTTTTATCACTTTGTTGTGTTACCAAAAAATAATAATAATAGCAGATTATTGCAACAATTATAAAATTTGAAATAAACATCTACGTATTTAAGTACCAATACAAATAAAAAATAATATACTTTAAGAGCCATTATTTTGAAAATCGAACAAAAAAGGGAAATTTTGGCAGTAACCATTTTTGATTTTCCTCATTTTTTTATATGTCAAAGTAGGTCATGAGAAATGAACATTCTGAGGTTTGTAGCCCCCCAAAAAATTTTTGTTCGCTCGGTAAAAATTCCCAAAGTTTGATGTTATGCAGCGCTTATTTGGTAAAACGGCTGAAAGACGCATTTCAGTGCGCTGTAGTTTTTTACAGAAACGCCACCCCATGGTTATGTTTACATTTATTGATTGTACAGTGTGTAGTTAAGAGGACCCCATTGTTATTTGAGTTGGGGTGTGTTGCTTTCTTTAGTTAAAGGGCCGCAAAGTATGGTTTTTAGACCATTTTCACTCGACTTTGAACTGCATTATTTCCCCCTAAAAGCAACCCCCCGATTTTTTTTTTAACATAGACTGAAAATTTATACTATGAAGAGAATATGTGGTACGAAAATTGTTTAATATTTCATTGCTCTGAAGATAAAAAACTTCGACATTTTTCAAATTTTCAAAATTTGCGGTTTTTTGATCGCATTTAACTCAAAACAGCTACTCTAGGACAAAAAAGCTTTTATGGATTATAGAACCTACAGATGTGTAGAATAATGTAAAAAAGAAAGTTACGTGAGGTCTCGTCTAGTTTTCAAGAAAATGATTTTTTTTGTAGCTCATTTTAATGCTTTTTTCCCATAGTAAAATGTGTTCATCAAGTAGGTCAAATCTGCGGAAACTCTAAGTATATAGTAATGATACATTTAAATTTGTATAGAGAAAGAGAAAAAGACTAAAAACACTTAATTTTGTCTAAATTTTTTATAATTTTTAGTTTTTTAATTGCAATTGACTCAAAAAACGTGAAATCCTGAGACTATTATTGACTGCACATATTACTAGCTTTGAAATATTGGAAAAAGTATATTCGGTGAGGTATCTTCAGATGTATTCTATTAGGGAGGTCACAGTGACCTCCCGAAAAATTTCATGATCGAAAAATTTTGCTGACGATTCGGCAAATTTGGAAACTATTGCAAAATTGAGATTTTTTAATGACACATTTTTCTCACGTGTGCTTCATCATATTCTGTAAAAAATTAAGTTCCAGTGCCCATGGGTATCTTATACTTCTCAAGAAGATGTTCTTAATTTGCCAAAGGAATTTCCCTATTTTTCCGAATGATAAAATACGATCAAGCCCACATGTGAAAAATAAATAAATGGAAAATTTCTATGTTGCAGTATTGTTTCTAAAGTTGCTGAATCTTCAGAAAAATTTTCCGAATATGAAATTTTATCTGGAAGTCAGTGACCTCCTTTGACTTCCCATTGGGGAGCCTCTAAAAATACCTCACAGTATTTACTTTTCGAATATTTCCAGTCATTGCCAGCTAGTAATATGTAAGTTCAATAATTCCCTCAATAACGATTTATCGTTTTTTGATGTAATTGCAATAAGAAGCTAAAAGTTCTAAAAATTCAAACACAATTAAGTGCTGTGATTCTTTTTCACTATTACTACACACTCAAAAATTACTGTACACACATACATAAATTATTATTATATATTTTAAGTTTTAGCAGATCTAACCTACATACTGGACACATTTTACTACGGGAGAACGTATTAAAATCTGCTACATTTTTTTTCCTATAAAACTAAGAAGAGACCCCTGGCCGCTTTATTTTGTACGTCGTTTTACACATATGCCGGTACCATATAATATAAAAAAATAATCATAGCATGTAAAAAATAAATAAATAGAAAAGTTCAATGTTGCAGTATTGTTTCCAACTTTGCCGAATCATCAGCAAAATTTTTCGGGAGGTCACTGTGACCTCCCGAATAGAATACATCTGAAGATACCTCACCGAATTTACTTTTTCCAATATTTCAAAGCTATTAATATGTGCATTCAATAATAGTCTCAGGATTTCACGTTTTTTCAGTTAATTGCAATTAAAAAACTAAAAATTATGAAAAATTTAGATAAATTAAGTGTTTTTAGTCTTTTTCTCTTTCCCTATACAAAATTAAATATATCATTACTATATACACTGCTCGACATTGAAAATGCAACACCAAGAAGGAGTGGTCAGAAATTCATGCAAATTTTACCGTAGACGCACGTCATTGAGTTATGCAAATGATATGAAATGCGCAGCTCTCCGACGCACGTGAAGTAAGATATAAGAGAATGAAGTTGAAAAGTGGGCTATGTTCATGTTGATTTTTCTGCCAGACTAATTATCGGAGAAATTTGGTTTTTGTCTCTAAGGATACGTGTGATAGGAGGAAATGCCACGCCGTCCTCAACGAAGGACACTTCCAGCATATAGACGACTTTACAAGAGGTATGGTGATCGGACTGAGAAGGGGGAAGTTGGTCCATACGTCAAATTGCAGCTGATACTCACATAGATGCAAGCACTGTGCATCGGCTGTGTCGGAAATGGTTGGAAAGAGGAAATGTAGCCACATTGAGGGGTGCAGGTGCAGCCAGAGTGACGTCAGACCGCTTGGGTCGACGGATTCACCGACAAGCTGTGGCGGACCCGCAAGTCACTTGTACGTCGATTCTGCAGCACGTGCAAGGTACCCTGGATGTTCCTGTGTCGACCAGAACCATTTTCCGTCGACTGGTTGCACGTGGCCTGCAATCACGGCGCCCGCTAAGAAGACTGCCATTGACCTCACAGCACAGACTCCAACGTTTGGAATGGTGCCGGACCAGAGCGACGTGGATGGCAGAATGGCCAACCGTAGTGTTCTCAGATGAATCCCGCTTCTGTTTGTCCAGCGATAGTCATCGCATACGTGTGTGGCGTCGACGTGGAAAAAGATCGAATCCGGCAGTAACTGTGGAACGCCCCACAGCGCGACAATGTGGCATAATGGGTTGGGGCGCTATTGCATACAATTCCGTATCACCTCTAGTTCGTATTCGGGGCACTATGACGGCCCAACGATATGTAGATAATGTACTGCGGCCGGTGGCAATCCCCTACCTTCAGGGTCTGCCAAATGCAATTTTTCAACAGGATAACGCCCGGCCTCACAGTGCTCGAATCAGCCAACATGCTCTACGAGGTGTACAGATGATTTCCTGGCCACCATACTCTCCTGACTTGTCACCAATCGAACATGTGTGGCACGTGATTGGACGCCGTTTGCAGAACCTGCCACTGCCTCGTTCAGAGGACGAACTGTGGCAAATGGTTGAAAGGGAATGGAGTGCCATCCCTCAGCACACCATCCGCAGGCTTATTGACTCCATGCCTAGACGTGTTTCTTCGTGCATCGCTGTCCGCGGTGGTCCTACTTCTTACTGAGCCGACGCCGTCCTCGCTCTAAATTTTGCTTATTTATTTTGAAATAAATATCACTTATTGTTCCATGCTGTCTGTCTTCTTACTAAATTTCATCAATTTCTGACCACTCCTTCTTGGTGTTGCATTTTCAATGTCGAGCAGTGTACCTAAGTTTCAGCAGATCTAACCTACTTGATGGACACATTTTACTATGAGAAAAAAGCATTAAAATGAGCTACAAAAAAAATTATTTTCTTGAAAACGAGACGAGACCCCACGCAACTTTCTTTTTTACGTTATTCTACACATCTGTAGGTTCCATAATCCATAAAAAAAATTTTGTCCTAGAGTTGCTGTTTTGAGTTAAATGCGATCAAAAAACCGCAAATTTTGAAAATTTGAAAAATGTCGAAGTTTTTTATCTTCAGAGCAATGAAATATTAAACTATTTTCGTACCACATATTCTCTTCATAGTATAAATTTTCAGTCTATGTTAAAAAAAAAATCGGGGGGTTGCTTTTAGGGGGAAATAATGCAGTTCAAAGTCGAGCGAAAATGGTCTAAAAACCATACTTTGTGGCCCCTTAACTAAAGAAAGCAACACACCCCAACCCAAATAACTATGGGGTCCTCATAACTACACACTGTACAGTACAATCAATAAATGTAAACATAACCATGGGGTGGCGTTTCTGTAAAAAACTACAGCGCACTGAAATGCGTCTTTCAGTCGTTTTACCAAAAAAGCGCTGCATAACATCAAGCTTTGTCAATTTTTACCGAGCGAACAAAATTTTTTGGGGGGGGCTACAAACTTCAGAATGTTCATTTCTCATGACCTACTTTGACATATAAAAAAATGAGGAAAATCAAAAATGGTCACTGCCACACCTTGTCTGAATTTCTCTTAAACATATTTCCTTCTCAGCTTTATAATTATGTCAGAAAATCCTTGGAAAGTTTTCGCAATATATTTTTTTAAATAATTAAACTAAGTTTTAAAAAACTAAAAAATACGCCTTTAGAGTTAATCAAACTATAAGAAGAAGATTTTCAAAAATATTGAATAGCCACTAAGTTTACATGCACTTATAATAAATCAACATGTAATATAGTTCCGCTTTCAGTATTAATAATAGTATTAAACATATTACTTTTACATTAGTAAAGAACGTGAACTTTATCTTTTATTCAGAGTTACATACATACTGACAAACTAACAAACCCACTTGTGAAACTAATAAAAGCGTATTAATTAGCATATAGCAATAATACTCAAAATAATGTTGTAACTCGATGAAAAATTCAAGTAGGACACTAGCTTTAGATTCTGACTCGAAAAGAGATTGAATTTTCGAATCACTTTATCATTGATTTTCTAAATGAACATCTATAATTTGCATTTTCAAACCAGTAAATAAGTCCATTTGTAGTTCCGACGAACTCTCGAAAATTAATAATATCTAATATCTTTAAACGAGCAATTCTTGTATATGGGTCATTCCATTTTAAATCAACAAATGGGGTGCGCATCACCATTTTTGATTTTGATGAAAATTTGCATGTGTATTCCTTTTACTTCCCAGAGCTCAAAATAGTGTTCATTTTATTTTTAAAAAATTTACCCTTTGATATATAGGCCCTTTTTGTTGTTGGCAACAGCGAAAATCGGGCGTTTTGATGCTTTGCCTTATGAACTATAACTTTTTTTCTATCAAAGATTTAGAGCTCAACTATAGCTCATTGGAAAGCTAAGAAAAAGATCTTTTTATATATGCTAGCAATAAATTTCAGATTAAAAAAAAATACTTCTTTTTTAAAGGTCAAAGTTCACGACGAAAATGACATTTTTTACTACTTTCGAACATTAAAAAACCCATGAAGGGTTCAAAGTAACAAGCCGATTTTTCCATCATAAATTCATAGTCATGGTTACTTACTGTATAAAAAAAATTGGCTTGTTATTCCACCCCCTTTATGAGATATGCCCCTCCCCCTCCAAAGTTGTAAATTTTTTAAAAAATCCAATTTTCAACGCTAAAAAAATGCATGTGGGGGGGGGGGGGGCAAGATAAAAATTTTTTTACATGTGGTATTTTAAGTACTTTTTACCAGCTTTCTAATAAAAGAAAAGTTGCTTTGTTATTCAAAGGCGTTTGGCAGATATAAGGGACTGAACTTTCAAAAAAATTGCACAAAAACAACACGATTATTTTCATTTTTTTAAATCTTTTTTTTTATTTAAATGTAATTATATACCTTATTCTTTGCCTTAAATGCTAAAAAAAGACTAAGAGGAGCAATGAAGAAACATATTTAAAGTTTAATAAAATAATTTAATATTTTTAACACCTGGGAATATAGAATACCACTAAACTTGTCTGATTTTTAAACATCTGATTGCTACCTACAACAGGGCTGAGCATTTCTCAACTTGTCCAGGTTTGTTCATACCATGTGGTCATCCTTGTTCTGACTTGCTCTCACATGTGTATCTTAGTTGTCTTTCAAATTCTGAAAGAAGTAGGTTGTTGAGCTAGTGTTTCTGCTGTAAAATCTTGTGAAACTGATGTGATTCTTTTCATTTCAAGTTCATTCATATTCACAGAATGTTTTGTTAAAGGTAAAAGAAGAAATTCTTTAGAATCCTTAAATATAAATTTAAATTTGTCTTTCTACATGTAAACTGTGAATAAGTTATGGATAACCCTAAATGCTCCATAGGAGTTTTTGAGAATGATGATTGTAATATTTTAAGTTACAGTAGGCAGTCTACTGTAAATAGTATTTCCGAGTACAGTGATGATGATAAAACTTTACTGCACCTGAGTACTGGCTGTAAAACTATTGAAACTGTTTGTACCTACCATGCAAAAAAATTTCTTGCCAAGTTTTGCCACCTTTATGGAACTTCTTGCTGGTAGGTACAAACAGTTTCAATAGTTTTACACCTAGTTCTCAGGTGCAGTAAAGTTTTATCATATTTATTGATAGCATATATAAAAAGATCTTTTTCTTAGCTTTCCAATGAGCTATAGTTGAGCTCAAAATCTTTGATAGAAAAAAAGTTATAGTTCATAAGACAAAGCATTAAAACGCCCGATTTTCGCTGTTGCCAACAACAACAAGAAGTTCTGTCAAGAACTAAACGAGCCTACTTTCCCGTACATCGACATCGGCATTAGCATCTGATCAATATTCTCTTGATTATCTGAAACTAAAAATTTCTTTATAGCACTTAAAGCTGATTTCTGAAAGCAAAATATACCCCTCTCATCAGATAAAATAGACACGTAAAAAGTAAATAAACGAGTCAATAAAGTTTTGTCGCACCTTTTAAAGAATGTAACTGTTATAGTTCTTCCGTAGAAAAATTCCACAATCGTTTTCAAAAGAAAAAAAATAAATAAATAAAATAAAAGTACAAAGAACTTCAAAACACATTTTATCAAAGAAAGAAAAAAAGTCGTTCGTTAATAAAATGTCTCGAATTTCATTTTTAATCCGTTGCCAGTTCTTAAATATAAATAAGGAATAAAATGCTCTCGTGAATGAAAAATTTTTGTTGACAAAAAAAATCGTCTGATAAAAAAAAATAATAATAATAAATTAAACAAAACAAATAAATAAATAAACAAAAAATCGTCTGCCCAGTCAGTCATTTTTTCTGAGCCTGCATTTCCGCCATGTTTGCGGAGTCGGAGTCGGAATCAGAGTCCTCACAGAAGATTATTCAGTAAAGTACTTTACAATACATTATTTATCAAAACCATTTTCTTACAAAGTTAGTTTGAAGGAAATCCGCCTTGAAGTTCAGAATCAACATTCAATTTAACTTTCTCCGTAGGCGCTCAGGATAAAATTTTTTCTGAACGGTTCATCATTGAACGAAAAATGGTTCAAATTGAAAAGTGAAATATAGAAATGAGCCTCTCCGAGATCTTTCGAACAAAAAAAGTTTATTCAATTCGGACGGTTCACTTAAAAGTTATTAAGTAGGGAAAGGTTGTTTGAACGGTTCAATGTTGAACGAAAAAAATGCTCAAATTGAAAATTTAAATACGGTAATGAAGCATCCTTGCCGAGATCTTTTGAACAAAAAAAAGTTTGTTTAAATCGGACTGTTCATTCAAAAGTTATTAGGTGTGAGGGCTTGTTTGAACGGTTCAATGTTGAACGAAAAATTGTTCAAATCGGAAATGTAAAAACGGGGATGAAGTATCCTTGCCGAGATCTTTCGAACAAAAAAAAGTTTGTTTAAATCGGACGGTTCACTCAAAAGTTATTAGGTGTGAGAGCTTGTTTGAACGGTTCAATGTTGAACGAAAAATTGTTCAAATCGAAAATGTAGATACGGGAATGAAGTATCCTTGAAAAGATCTTTCGAACAAAAAAAAGTTTGTTCAAATCGGACTGTTCATTCAAAAGTTAATATCGCGGGACCGGTTGTTTGAACGGCTCAAAGTTGAACCAAAAATTGTTCAAATCAAAAAATCATAAATATGGGAATAAGCTGTACTCGCCGAGATCTTTCCAACAAAAAAAAAGTTCGTCCAAATCGGAATGTTCATTCAAAAGTTATTAGGGGGGGACAGACAGACCGACCGACCGACCGACCGACACACAAATTCCCCATCTCAATACCCTACTTTCAAATTTTTAATTTTTCGATATTTATTTCATTTTTTTGTTTCTTTTTGACTTTTTTTTACTTGGCGATATTTATTTTACTTGGCGATATTTTTCGGACTTGGCGACATTTTTTAGATGCATTAAGCCAATTTTAATGCTTTTTTCGTCTCTTTTATTTTTAACGGGAAAGTAGGCTAAAAAGGGCCTATATATCATAGTAGAGCCGCTATATAGACCGTATATATAGGGGCCTTATATCATAGGGTAAATTTTTTAAAAATAAAATGAACACTATTTTGAGCTCTGGGAAGTAAAAGGAATACACATGCAAATTTTCATCAAAATCAAAAATGGTGATGCAACAACTTTTTTGAAAATTTGTTGATTTAAAATGGAATGACCCATATATATTTATTTATATATTTATTTTTCGGATCTCGAAAACGGCTCGAACGATTTCGATAAAATTTTGTATTTAGATAGAGTTTTGGTTTCTGAGTTCATCTACGTCGGCGTTTTTTCTGTAAAAACGCGAGTTTTCACAAAAAAAACCGTTTTTTTTTGTGCCTTCATTGAAAGTTCGAGAAGCTTTTATTTCGCCATTTTCTTTTTGATTACTTTCATAGTTACTGTTTCCGTGGCGACCACGTTTTGTTATAGCAATTGGATTTCATATTTAATCACATCAGCGCAAGTTCAAATTATGGTATTTGGCAACGTTAAATTGTTATTGTTTTTGAAATGTTAAAGCAAGGCTTCACTAGATAACAAGCTGTTTCATTTATTCAAAAGCCATGGAATAAAAGCAGTGGTTATTGTCCACCGACATCTATTGAATTTTATGGTCACTTACAGTATATAAAAATCATTACTTTTTACTTTTCAAGTGCGATTTCAAAATTGAGTATGAAAGTGTTATAGTTAGTTTTAAAATACTTTTTTTCCTCCTCAAGAGTGTTTAGTAAGATATTTCAGGTAAAAAATCAATAAATATGAAACTCATTCTTAAAATATTAAGTTTCGAAACAAAATTACATTTAATATCTTTAGACGAGCAATTCTTGTAATATATTTCGGATCTCAAAAACGGCTCTAACGATTTTGATAAAATTTTGCATTTAGATAAAGTTTTGGTTTTTGAGTTCAGCAACATCGGCGTTTTTTCTGTAAAAACGCAGGCTTTCACAAAAAGTCCAGTTTTTCGTGCTTTCATTAAAAGTTTGACGAGCTTTCTTTCGCCTTTTTCTTTATGATTACTCTTATTGTTACTGTTCCATAGCAACCACGTTTTATTATAACAAGGGATTTCATATTTAATCACATCAGCGCAAATTAAAATTTTTATGGTATTTGGCAAACGAGTTTTTGCAACACGTTAGAATTATCATTGCTTTTAAAATTTAAAAGAAATCGATCAAAATAAAGTTAGAATTGGGTGTGGGCCGCGACAGTCCAATCGGTAAGTCGTCAAACTCGTAACCGGAGGGTCCCGGGCCGATCATATAGAGGAAGCCCAGTCGATCGAAGATTCACCGTCTTCATTAATGGTGGCTGGGGGACGTTAAAATTGTTCGTGGTCGTAAAATTCTCCAAGTGAAACGATACCTCTGGTGGGATGCTGGGCCAAGGGTTTGCTCGGCCCTTGGGCCTGGTTCAAAAATGAACAGAGCGCTCTTCAGAGCCCCATCCCGGTTAAACCACGAGTTGTGGTATGAACGGGGGGAACCTTGGAGTGTGAAGTAAAGTGAAAGTCAAAACCAACTGGAACCAAATGCGTACTGGAGAACAGGGACTCTGCATCCATTCTCATCAACCCCTCCCGCGCCTTCGGCCAAATTAAATGAAATTGGGTGTGATTTTACAGTGAGCATGGATTAAATAAGGTTGTGTTTTTTAAAACAAATTTCGGCTGTTTTAAATGCGTAATTGCAACCAAAGACTTAAAAATGCTTTTCAAATTGATCTAAATAAGTACTTCGCATTTTAGAAAAAAACACAAATTTACAAACCTCTTTTTTTTTTAACCGAGTGGGCTCGGTCCCCAGGTACTATATATACAGGGTGTTCCGTAACAAATTGTACAAACTTTGAGGGGAGTTAGAGGGGATGATAACAAGCAAGAATCACCTAGGAACATAGGTTCGGAAACGCATAGTTGACGAGCTACATATTCACAAAGTTGTCAAATTGTGTCAGAATGGCTCGTTATTACGATGGTTTTTTATTATCATTTCGATGCATTTTTTTGAGCAACAGGCAGCAAAATTTTTTCAACCGCTTTAAATTTTCTTAAAAATTAATATTGTTCAATGAGACACAAGATTGGGATCATCCGAAATGTTTATTGATAAAAGACATTACACGTTCAATGTAAATAATGTTAGAAAATGTCATAAATTATGTTCAAAGTTTCCACCATTGTTAGCGATACATGCGTTACACCGTCGGACCATAGACTAGCGAACTCTCTCAAATACACCCGAATTTTCTTGGATATCTGCAGCAGCACAGGCGATTCTTGCAACTAGATCCATTTCTGAATCACCAGGAGTTGCGTACACAGCACTTTTCAAAGCACCAAAGAATGAAATCGAGACTGTTTAAATCAGGAGAGCATGGTGGCCAGGGAACTGGTCCACCACGACCAATCCATCGGTGACCAAACACACGATTCAGATGTTCCCGAACATGTGTTCCATAATGGGGAGGTGCCCCATCATGTTGAAACCACATATGGCGTCTGATATGTTGTAGCACAGAGTTAAGTAATGTTGGTAGAACCTCTTGCAGAAAGATGAGATATTGTTGAGATCTCAGTGGAGATGGCAACAAATAAGGTCCAATTAAGACGTTAGCAACCAAACTAGCCCAAACATTTACTGAAAAACGACGTTGAGCAGCCTGTAATCTTACGCCATGGGGATTCTCATCAGCCCACAAATGAGCATTGTGGGAGTTGAACATCCCATCTCGCGTAAAGTATGCTTCATCCGTCATTAAAACGCAGGATGAGAAATTTATATCTTGACTACATTGATTGAGATAAGGTTTTGCATAATATTAAATATTTAAGAAAGGTTAAATCGGTTGTTGAAATTTTGCTGCTTGTTGCCCGAAAAATACACCGAAATGATAATAACCAACCGTCGTAACAACGAACCATTTTGACACAATTTGACAACTTTGTGAATATGTAGCTCGTCAAGTATGCGTTTCCGAACCTATGTTCCTAGGTGATTCTTGCTTGTTATCATCCCCTCTAACTCCCCTCAAAGTTTGTACAATTTGTTACGGAACACCCTGTATATATATATATATATATATATATATATATATATATATATATATATATATATATATATATATATATATATATATATATATATATATATGTAGGGTCGGTTCGTGTCTAGGGTGTCCGCCCGCCGGTTCCCAGCAATGATGAGAGCGTTGTCAACATCACAGAACATTTATTAATCCACATAACACATAGTACAGTTGTAACACATAGTAACAACAGGCACGTACGCTTGCGCGTCGAGGAACAAAACGGACGCGTGCTTCTACATCCACTGTCGGTGTCTTAATACTCGCTCGATCTCTTATGCTCGCTAGAGGGCGGTGTTACGCGCGCTCTCTTAAGTGTTGCCACTCATTCCTACATATATATATATATATATATATATATATATATATATATATATGAGCGATTCCATACCAAATCACCCAAAAAAAAAAAAGTTGGTCGCACGACCGACTCGGATTTTTTTTTAATTTGGTACACAGATTGATGGTATAGAGGTATGAAAAAGCCCAAAAGGAAAGTTACCTGCTCCACTTATTTTCTGAGATACATGCCCTCAAAGTTTGTCCGCCACGTCAAAATACTAAAAAAGTGATGTCATTTAATCATTTTTTATAAAAAATCGTACTCATGCAAAATAAAAGTGTTGGATATCTATGGAAACTAGTTACTCCAGGCATTCTGAAAAAAAATACTAGAATGTTCATAATGAAAATTGCCAAGGTACAGGGCTCTTTGAAGTTGTCACCACAAAAACTTGATTTTGCAGATTTTGCTAAAATTCAGGCATTTATTACAAAAAAAGGCAAACAAAACCAAAGGTTTTCTCACTTTCTGGTAGTGTACAGGTCCTCCCTGTAAATTGCTACGCAATAAATTTTTTGGGTTTCTCACTCCTTCTTGGAAATATTTTAGCTTAAAAATAAGCCGTAAGGCAAAAAATGCGTTTTTGACCATCTTGGCAGCCATTTTTCTCATAAAGGGGGAGCAGTAGAAACTTTAATTTTTTTTTTAAAACAAGCCACTGATATGTTAGCTATTCACAGGAAAAGAGTTTACTTTTGGTTATTTCTCCCATTAAGAGATATCCTGCTGACAGTATATGCATGTTTTTCGCGACGACCATATGCTTTTGTTCCCCCTCTCATGGACTTAAAATTAATTAAACCAAAAAATAATGATATATTTATTATTAGCTGTATTATCTACCCAATATGTCATGAAATTTAATTTATTAAATCATTGAACAATAAATTAGATAATTGATGAAAAAAAGAAAAAGTATTTCTCTAATGCCTGAGCATTATGCATTCATAATTATAAAGCACTAAATACTTTCTTGAGAAATTAATTAACATGAATGAGCTCTAAATATTTATATTATAAGCAATACCCAATCTTGTGATTGGGATACTCCTGCTTTTAATTGAAGAATTTCTTGAATATCACATGAATATCAGGAAAATAAATGAGGTCTTTTCGTTTGATGTAGGATATTTTATGACAAATTTCATTTGATGGGCTACTAACTGAGCATGGTGATAAAGAGCTATTAATTTCAGCATCGAATTCCATTTTACCTTATTAACAGTAAAATATTTACAAAACAATTAAATAAATAATTTAATATAAAGCCATGCTTGAAGGATTAAAATTAGTGCAACTAATTTATTCCCATACTGATCTTTACAAAATTGACATGTGTTGAGCACTGATAAGAACTGACAAGAAAAAGTTTACTCACTAAAATATTAGTTCACAGATACTATAAAGCATACATTCTTTTTTCCACAAAATAATACTGCAACAAAGAACAAGGGTATCCTCCTGTTTATAGCCATCAATCAGGAACATCCAATCACAAGATTGGGTATTGCCTATGAGATAAATATTCGAAGCTCCTTTATTTTAATTGATTTTTCAAGAAATTCTTTAGTGCCTACCTTTTTATACCCTTGTTCTTTGTTGCAGTATTATTTTGTAGAAAATAGAATGTACGCTTTATAGTATCTGTGAACTAGTATTTTAGTGAGTAAACTTATTCTTGTCAGTTCTTCTCAGTGCTCAACACATGTCAGTTTTGTAAAGATCAGTATGGGAATAAATTAGTTGCACTAATTTTAATTCTTCAAGCATGGCTTTATATTAAATTATTTATTTAATTATTTTATAAATATTTAACTGTTAATAAGGTAAAATGGAATTCGATGCTGAAATTAATAGCTCTTTATCACCATGCTCAGTTAGTAGCCCATCAAATGAAATTTGTCATAAAGTATCCTACATCAAACGAAAAGACCTCATTTATTTTCCTGATATTCTATGATATTCAAGAAATTCTTCAATTAAAAACAGGAGTATCCTAATCACAAGATTGGGTATTGCTTATAATATAACTATTTAGAGCTCATTTATGTTAATTAATTTCTCAAGAAAGTATTTAGTGCTTTATAATTATGAATGCATAATGCTCAGGCATCAGAGAAATACTTTTTCTTGTTTTCATCGATTATCTAATTTATTGTTCAATGATTTAATAAATTAAATTTCATGACATATTGAGTAGATAATACAGCTAATAATAAATATATAATTATTTTTTGGTTTAATTAATTTTAAGTCCATGAGAGGGGGAACAAAAGCATATGGTCGTCGCGAAAAACATGCATATACTGTCAGCAGGATATCTCTTAATGGGAGAAATAACCAAAAGTAAACTCTTTTCCTGTGAATAGCTAACATATCAGTGGCTTGTTTTAAAAAAAATTAAAGTTTCTACTGCTCCCCCTTTATGAGAAAAATGGCTGCCAAGATGGCCAAAAACGCATTTTTTGCCTTATGGCTTATTTTTAAGCTAAAATATTTCCAAGAAGGAGTGAGAAACCCAAAAAATTTATTGCGTAGCAATTTACAGGGAGGACATGTACACTACCAGAAAGTGGGAAAACCTTTGGTTTTGTTTGCCTTTTTTTGTAATAAATGCCTGAATTTTAGCAAAATCTGCAAAATCAAGTTTTTGTGGTGACAACTTCAAAGAGCCCTGTACCTTGGCAATTTTCATTATGAACGTTCTAGTATTTTTTTCAGAATGCCTGGAGTAACTAGTTTCCATAGATATCTAACACTTTTATTTTACATGAGTACGATTTTTTATAAAAAATGATTAAATAACATCACTTTTTTAGTATTTTGACGTGGCGGACAAACTTTGAGGGCATGTATCTCAGAAAATAAGTGGAGCAGGTAACTTTCCTTTTGGGCTTTTTCATACCTCTATACCATCAATCTGTGTACCAAATTGAAAAAAAATCCGAGTCGGTCGTGCGACCCCCATTCGGTGATTTGGTATGGAATCGCTCATATATATATATATATATTTCGGATCTCGAAAACGGCTCTAACGATTTCGATAAAACTTGTTATTCAGATGGAGTTTTGGTTTCTGAGTTCATCTACGTCGGCGTTTTTTCTGTAAAAACGCCAGTTTTCACAAAAAACCCCGTTTTTTGTGCCTTCGTTAAGAAAGTTTGAGACGCTTTCTTTATCGCCATTTTCTTTATGATTATTATCAATTGTTACTGTTTCATAGCAACCACGTTTTAATTTAAAATTGGATTTCATAGTTAATCACATCAGCGCGAGTTTAAATTTTATGGCATTTGGCAACGTTAAATTGTTATTGTTTTTTGAAATGTTAAAGCAAGGCTTCACTAGATAGTGTCTTATACAGGCTGTTTCATTTATTCAAAAGCCATGGGATAAAAGCAGTGGTGATTGTCCAGCGACATTAATTCAATTTTATGGTAACTTACACGATATAAAAGTCGGATTATTTTACTTTTCAAGTACGATTTAAAAATTGAGTATAAAAGTGTTATAGTTAGTTTTCAAACACTTTTTTTCCTCCTCAAGAGTGTTTAGTAAGATATTTCAGATAAAAAATCAATAATAACGAAACTCAATTTTCTTAAAATATTAAGTTTCAAAACAAAATTACATCTATCTAATATCTTTAGACGAGCAATTCTTGTATATATATATTTCGGATCTCGAAAACGGCTCTAACGATTTTGATAAAATTTTGTATTAAGATAAAGTTTTGGTTTTTGAGTTCATCTACATCGGCGTTTTTTCTGTAAAAACGCAAGTTTTCACAAAAAAACCCGTTTTTGTGCCTTCATTAGAAGTTTGACGAGCTTTCTTTCGCCATTTTCTTTATGATTACTCTTATTGTTACTGTTTCATAGCAACCACGTTTTATTATAACAATGGATTTCATATTTAATCACATCAGCGTAAATTAAAATTTTTATGGTATTTGGCAAACGAGTTTTGGCAACACGTTAGAATTTTATTGTTTTGAAATTTGAAAGAGATCGATCAAAATAAAGTTGTGGGCGGCGGTAGTCCTATCGGTAAGTCGTCGGACTCGTAACCGGAGGGTCCCGCGCCGATCATATAGAGGGAGCCGAGCCGATCAAAGATCCACCGTCTTCATTAATGGTGGCTGGGGGACGTTAAAAATGTTCGTGGTCATAAAATCCTCCAAGTGAAACAATACCTCAGGGGGATGCTGGGCCAAGGGTTTGCTCGGCCCTTGGGCGTGGTTCAAAAATGAACAGAGCGCTCTTCAAGGCCCCATCCCGGTTAAACCACGAGTTGTGGTATGTACGGGGGAACCTTGGAGTGTGAAGTAAAGTGAAAGTCAAAACCAACTGGAACCAAATGCGTACTGGAGAACATGGACTCTGCATCCATTCTCATCAACCCCTCCCGCTCTTTAGGTGCCAAATGAAATGAAATTGGGTGTGATTTTACGGTGAGCATTAGGGTGATTCAAAAAAAATTTTTTTTGAATTTCTCTGGTCTTACCCCGCAGTTTTTTTACACTATTCATGAATGTGATGTATGTAAAATTTTAGCTCAATTGAATATTATTTAGAGGTCGCTCAACGCGATCGAATTCTGTTGAAAATTAGCAATTTCGAGAGTTGGAGTATATAGCTTCATTACTCGAAATAATATTATTCTTCATATAAAATGGAATAACTTAAAACGTTAGTTTACTCTACTAAGTAATTAGTCAATAAAATAATAGCTCAAAGTGAGTTGTAACGATTATCCCCCCCCCCCCCGCTCCAAAGCTGCATTATCTCTTACCTGAGTTTGGGTAGAAAATGCGGGTGCAAGCTCGGGCTGTGGTTTCTGTTTTCTTTTCTGTTGTTTGAGGTGTATGAGTTTATTTGGCTAAAACACCTAGCATCCACTCTAGACAGGGCCCAGTATAAGTGACAGAAAGCCACTTTGATAGTAGCCGCTACAGTACAACGTATGGGTCAAAATGGGGAGGATTTGACAACGTCCATAAAACGGTAAAAGCAAACTATTCGCTCTGAATTGGCCGTTAACTTACAAAAGTCGTTTAAATCTAGGACTTCCTTTGATAGTTCACAGGAACGAAACACTTATGAAAAACATATTGCGAAAATGAAGGATTATTGGCGGGTTTCATACCAGTATTAGTATCAGGACCACAAGCATTGATGATTTACTTCTGGGTTCTAGTAAGTTAGTCAGGCATTGGAATTGCTACGGAAAATGCTGCTATAGGATAACCAGTTAGATAAATGGGAACTTACTGAGCTCGTACGTGGTATGTGTTTCAATACGACATACGTTGCCGGTACTAAAGTTGGAGCATGTTTGAACTAGGGGGAAAAAAAAACTAGGGAAGCAACTTTTATATTGTGCTTTCCGCCATTATATTATAGACATTGTGTTTTCTGTGGTATTACAACGGAAATCTATTCTACTCTTGGTCTCTCGGTATTTTAACCGATAAACCAAGAAATAGGTAGAATTGGGGTATTTGATTGCGTGCAATGTCAGATGCGATGTTCACGCAATTGCGTGGAACCATCCATTGCCATTGCATCTACAATACTGCTTTTTAAGCGGTTTTAGCAATCATAGTCCAGAATAAAACATTCTTATTTTAAACCTGGAGTGAGGAACGATGAGGTTGAGGAGTTGGTAGCCCATTCAGAGCAACGTGTAACTAGTAATGGAAGTTGCACAAAGTTAACTTCTGATGACCCATGTAAAAGAAGTGTCCAAGGAAGATACTAGAGCTTAGTGCGATTTTCTTGAGCAGAGCACCTTCTCTTGGTGTATGTTTTCGTGTCCCAGGAGTGGTTCCTCGTGTTATATCTGTGTTAAAGATTCTTTATGGCTTCAAGTTATGGATATTTCCCAACCAGTTCAAATTTGCAGCTGGACAAAGAAAAGGTATTCGTAACATATGAATGTGATTTCTTTCACATTCTTATCATTAATGGGAAAAAATATCTAGCTGGGTTCCCAGCAACCCTTTTTGTGCAAGCACTAAGAAATGATTTGGAATATTTTTGACGTCCTTATTCATGTAAAGAAGAAACTCAAAATATATCAGCTGTTTGATCCTGAGCATTCGAATCTTTAAGATAGCTACCAACAAGGCTTTATACTACCAAATAAACTAAGGATTGTAAACGACAATACGGAGCGTGGCATGGCCCCTATTGAAGCATTTGTTAAGACTATCACTAACGACGAAAAACAAAGACAGTGTCTTCTTCAAGTGGTACAGGAACACAGAAAAGGTTTCAAAGTTGCAAAAAAGTAACCTTAAAAAGTATTGCAAAAATTAACGAGCGAATTACTATATATTTAATGTATTTAAATTTGTTTTTTATATTTTTTCCGTATTTGATTAGTTTTCATACTTTTCTGCATTTCATTGGTTTTTCAGATATATAGTTCATTTTGTGATTGCACGCTTTTTTTCTTCGGCGATATAAAAAAGCAATAAAGTAACTTTATTACTATTATTATTTACGTTCGCATTTGTGCCACTATCACAAAATTTGAAGTACTCCTAAATGTAAATATAGTTTACTAAAATTTTGCACAAATAATCAGTGTATATAGTGGCACAAAATAAGAGGATAAGACACACAAAAATACAAAGGCTACTTTTTTCTATAGATATCATTTACGATCAAGTTCTTGTCAATATCACGAAATTTCAAGGCGTTTGAGTGACCTCTAAATATTAATATATTTTGCCAAAATTTTGCACAAATAATCAGTGTATATAGTGGCACAAAATAAGAGGGTAAGACACACAAAAATACAAAGGCTACTTTTTTCTATAGATATCATTTACGATCACGTTTTTGTCAATATCACGAAATTTCAAGGCGTTTGAGCGACCTCTAAATATTAATATATTTTGCCAATCAGTGTAAATCAAAATAATCAGTGTATATAGTGGCACAAAATAAGAGGGTAAGACGCACAAAAATACAAAGTTTATTTTTTTCCATACATTTGTGAATCACCCTAGTGAGCATGGATTAAAAAAGGTTGCGTTTTTTAAAACAAATTACGGCTGTTTTAAAAGCATAATTGCAACCAAAGGCTTAAAAATGCTTTTCAAGTTTATCTAAATAAGTACTTCGCATTTTAGAAAAAAACACGAGTTTACAAACCTCTTTTTTTTTTTTTTTTTTTAACCGAGCGGGCTCGGTCCCCTGGTGCTATGTTTTAAATACCGGTTTTGTTATAGAAGTGTGATCATCAAATTCTAAAAATTCCACAGTATGATAACTTAATATAACTGTAAGTTAAATTATAATAGTCAAGTATTATATTTCCATGCATAATATGACAAAAAAAATGCGTCAAATAATTTTATCCGTTTTTTACTTCCTTTTACGTAGTAAAGGAAGTATTGTGATCGCGAAAAAAAAAATCCCTCAAATTTGAGTCTAAATTTTGATTTTGCTCACCCCCGAATGAATGTTCAGTAGTTTTTTCGACCTGTCAGCACGTGCATATGTACCTACCAACATATAAGCAGCCGAAAAATTATTTTCAACCACCCCCGAGTTAATTACGACGAGTTTTCTCGTGACGTCTGTATGTACGTATGTGCGTATGTATGTGCGTATGTGGCCCGCATAACTCAAAAACTATATACCGTAGAAACTTCTAGCTTGGTATGTAGGCTCTGGGGATGGTCTAGTTGTGCACCTCCCCTTGTGGTTGCATTTGAATGTTCCCAAGGGGGTGTTTTACCCCTTTTTTGGGGTAAATCAGTGTTAATTTCAATGCAGACTCAAGTGATATGAATTGGCGCTACCACTTGGCGGTATGTCGCCAAGCTTTTGGTCGCCAAGTGTTTGGCGACATATCACTAAGTTGGCGACAAATTTGGCAATTTTTTTTTTTTTTTGAATTTGGGTTTAATTTGGCGCAATTGGCGATATTTTGCGAAAAATTCACTGAATGATATTAAAATCAGCAATATTTAGAAAATTAACCATTGTAAAATATTTTTTGCATTGTTTCGTGGCAGATTAGGGGAGTAAATATTTGAATTGTTACTTTGCTCACTCCAAGCACTTTTTTAACACTTAAGGCAACTACTAAGAAATTTACACGTAAAAGGAAGTAGTGTGGGGTCCATACCAGATTTTTTTCCTTAAGAAATGCTCCTATGTGTGTCGATTCATTTTTAAATCTCCTCAACTGGCTTGCTTGTAAAACTGTAGTATTTCTCCAGTGTATTCCAGCACACTGTGACATTCAAGGAAATGGTAAATGTCTAACGGCAAATCTTTATCTTTACTAATATATAAAGCTGTAGAGTTTGTTTGTTTGTTTGTTTGAACGCGCTAATCTCAGGAACTACTGGTTTGATTTGAAAAATTCTTTTTGTGTTGAATAGTCCATTTATCCAGAAAGACTTTAGGCTATAGTTTGAAAAGATTCGATAAGCGATTCGTTTTTTATTCGAATTCAAGGCAATTTTCTCATTAATCGCCGAATACTGGGGTTAAAAATTACTTACACATATTAATGTTATATATCGTTGGAAGCAGAAAAAGTTTGTCCGTCCTATGCAGTTTGTTCCGATTCTCTAACTTAAACACAGCACGAATTATTCAATTTTTAAACTTGCCTTTTGCAAGGCTTCACCCGATTTCTTGCAATACTTGGTTCATTAAAACCATCAATAAAAAATAAACTAATTATTCCACAGTTTTGATTTTTACGCCATTGGATAGAGCGATATTTTTAACCCCAGAATTGATTCGACTTTTAGTCGAAGAACCAAGCTTTTATCTCCACTAGAAAAAAAGTTACAAGCGTTTGAACTTTGAGTTCGAAAACCTCTTTCCTGATCAAACTATTCAAGTTTTATTGCGTTGCTATGGCGACATCTTTTAAATTCATTGTTGGTGTCCTTTTCTTCATTTCGTTTCTTAAAAGCATTTCATTTTACGGCGTTTCAACAAGGCAAATAATGCGATCGTCCGTGTTTCACTTGAATTCCTGCATACTTAATGGCTTATATTTTTTTTCTGGTACCATTTTGAAAATGTGTTTCAAATGAAATTGTAATTCATGTTTTTAGCAGGGATTTTTTTTGGCTGCGATCTAAATATTAAAACAACTTTTTTGTTTGGAATTTTGCAATTAATGTTACAGGAAGAGAGCGGTTTGGAAATATTTGTTTTTGGTAGGGAATTGTATTTGTTTATTAGGGAGAGTGTTAAATATGTGCTACTTGACATTGTTTTTATTCCTGAGGTGCAAATAATGCGATTGACTTTTTTATGCGGGAAAGTTTTTTAGCGAGCCGCTTTAGCGGGGAGTAGTTTTTTGAAACCGGTTTCGCTAAAAGTTTCCTCCGTTCCTTTAAATGCGAGCCGCCTTGGCTGCGAGTAATTTGTTTTAAGTTTCCTTACTACTTTAAAGGCGAGTCGCCTTGGCGGCGAGTAGTTTGCTGAAACTTTCCTCGCTACTTTAAAGGCGAGCTGCCTTGGCGGTTATATATCATTACTGAAACTTTCCTCGCTACTTTAAAGGCGAGCTGCCTTGGCGGTTATATATCACTTTTATATACCGCCTTGACGGCGAGTAGTTTATTTAACTTTTCATCATTACTTTAAAGCCCGTGCAACGCCGGGCCCCACAGCTAGTGTCTAATAAAGACTCATCTTTCAGTGAGGAACTGAAAATTCGCAATCTGACTGAACCGTGGCTAAAACAAATTCTCTATGGCCGTTCCATGGTGGCTGACGTTACAATGGGGAGTTTCCGAAATTTCAAAAGTATTTTTTTCTGAAAGAGCATGCTTCAAAACATAGGAATTGACCTTTTTTTTTTTGACACAGTTATATATTTTTATGAATTATTTTAACCGGTGCGCAGATGCTATTCTGAAAAAAACATCTGCGTATGACGTCAGTGGTGCATGTAAGCACGAAATCTAATTGGTTGTAGTGAGATGACGAAGTCGTGACGTCACCGATTCCTGCGATTGGACAACTCAAGTCAAGCAAAATGGTATTATTGGAAAGAGCTGGTAGGTGCACCACTGACGTCACAAAAACCACGCCCCGTTTTCAAGGTAGGGTACTTAAAACAATTAATCTCTACTAATAATAAAGTTGAAGGTGGGTCTGTCTGTCCTTCTTTCTGTCTGATACGCGCGTAGCGCCAAAACCGTTCGGTCGATTTTCATGCCACTTGGCACAAAATTAGTTTGTAGCATGTAGTTTTGCACCTCGAAGCGATTTTTCGAAAATTCCATTTCGTTCTTTTTCTATTCGAATTCTTAGCGGAAATTCGATAAAATAGGGAAGAAATATTTCATACACATTTTCAAGTCTTATGTCATTCGGAAACTTGAAATTTTCTGCACAAAATGATGTTTTTTCGAAGTTTCTACGATCATCAGGAGAGCTGTAACAATTGTTTTTAGAATCCCGGAATTCAAAGCTTACCTTCAGTAAAGCAAGCCAAACGATTCTAAAATGGTTTTGCTCGAGAATAAAATTTGTTTGAAAAGAGAGATGAAATGAATTATTTTATCAAGGGAAATCAACTTTTCATGTTTTTACCATGGTTACGTGTTCATACTTATTTTTGTTTTGTTATTTTTCTAGCGTTGCCAGACGTAGTATTTTTTCGGCCCAAATAAGGAGCGTAGTATTTTTCTGGCAACCCTGTTTCCAATATACTAATGACTTAATTAAAAGATTTGGCGGAATTTTTCTTTTTTTTTTTTTCATTTTCATAAATTTCGCATTTCAGCAACATTGATTTTGGCAACGTTTGGAAACAGTAGTATTTTGTAATACTTTTTTTAGAGGAGGCGTAGTATTTTTTTGTTTCAATTCTCTGGCAACTCTGTCTTTTTCCCGGTGAAAATGCTTTGGGACCTTATTTCGCGAGTTTTCAAAAAGTCACCAACTGGCGCGTTTTTGCTTGTCTGGCGGAATTGAAAGCTCCGAGAGAAACTACGCAAAATAGCCAGGGTTACCACGCTTGGCGAGCCTATCGTCCATTTAGCGAGAAAAGGGTACCTAAAGCACAGATTAACCAAATATCGTATCAATTACGTTATTGCATCGTTCTTTTTAAAGTGTTTCATTTCGGAAAATGTATTGTTTTGTTTTTAAAGCTAGGAAATAAAACTTTCTTCTTCTTTAAAACTTTGGTAAGATTTCTGTTGGTTTCTGTGACCAACAAAATTGTTCTTATTTTCTCTTTTGACTTATTTTTGTGCATCTCCCCTTGGGGTTGCATTCGAATGTTTCAAGGGGGTGTTTTACCCATTTTATGGAGCAAATCAGTGGTCATTTCAATGCAGACAAAAGTGATATGAATTGGCGCGACCACTTGGCGACATATCGCCAAGTTGGCGAAAAAATTATTTTCTTTTTTTTATTTGGACTCAATTTGGCGCTATTGGCGATATTTTGTGAAAAATCCACTGAATGATGTTAAAATCGGCGATATTTAGGAGATTAATCATTGTAAAACATTTTTTTGCATTGTTTCGTGGCAAACTAGGGATATAAATGTTTGAACTGTTATCTTGCTCACTCCAAGCACTATTTTAGCACTTAAGGCATCTACTTTGAAATTTACACGTAAAATTAACATCCATAACTGGTCCATACCAGATTTTTATATCATACAGGAGGGGGGGAATTGCTCCCTCCCCCCCCCCCCCCCCAGTTTTGAGAAATCAGTTAATCAGTATATAAATGGGCGTGGTGTTTGCTTTTTTCCGATGAAATTGCATTTTATACTTACTCTGGTTATATTTTTCGTAGCACCTCTGGTACTCTACTGTGTAGATGATCATGTTAGTGTACTTCTTGATACACTATGTGCTTTACTTATTTCTCTAACTATCACTCTACCATTATTAATTTTAGACAGTACAATTAGCACAGAACTCTCGGGACATTAATGTTTTTATACTTTAGCTACCTAAAAACAGTTTTATTTCAAAAACTCGCACTAAAAAGTATTTTTTCTGAATAAGGTCTAAAAATATGTCTATATCAAAAAGAAAGTTTAAAAAAAAAAAGCTTCTAAAGAAAAGAACTTCAGCAGCACTTACTAAAGATACAAGAAGGGACAAAATAAACGAAGTTTTTTAAATGTACAAAATGTTCTTGTTTAGGAAGTAAAAAAAAACAGGAATAGTTTTGTAGTGAACAGCAGTTTTTAGTGATAATGACCAAATAATCAAAAAATGAAAAACTGCTTTACTGTTTATGTAAACATAAAGACGTAATAATAGAGTCGACACAATTCATGACCAATAATCACGTTAGCACTTAACTGGTTCACATTCATTAGAACGGAATTTCAACATACGGAACATAAAACTAAAACTGTAGTTTGTTTCAGAAATGATTGCTTCCAAAACTGTGCAAGTAAAAATACATTCAAAAATGCGCTAGAAGGAATCTCTATCAAGGCTTCATCTAGCACAGAATGTTCCACTGAAGCAAGGTTATTTGTTTTAAACTAATTGAAGTAAGATGAAATAAGGAAGTAAATGGAACTCGGGATGTCATGAAAGTAATCTTACAGCTTTCGACAAGAATATTAGTAAACGAGAAATAACCTTGAAAACAAACCAAAATTTAGTTTGCAACAATGTAACCATGTAGTTTTGAAATTAACTCAGCACAATTCTAATCCTCTAGTGAAGAAAACTCAAGAAGTCAAACATTTGGGGAGAATCATTAGTGAAAATATACCAACATTTGAAACAATTTTCCTAAATAGAGCACAGGGGTCTTGAACCTTTGGTAAAGCAAAAAGTTAAGCATAATAGCAAAAGAAAGAATAACTACATGCTTGGCACTCATTAAATAACTTGAGCCTTTGTGACTATTGAAGTTTTGCATCTTATCTCCTATAATTGGGGAATGTTTATTAACTGCCGAATAAGTATCAATAGAAGTCAAATCACTTGTTTCGCCAATTTCATGAGTTTAAGATAAAATTTGATAAGAAAAACTATTAAAACACCATTTGATAATAACCAGATGAGTATTAAAACTTATAATCTTTACTCAACGAATGCGTATTTAAAAATCTCTTTTTTAGAATTTCCAATTACATTTGCCACGCTAGGAGCAATAAAATGTCGAAATGGTGGTCAAAAGAAGTTAAGACATTCAATTTAATTACTATTTTTCAAGAAAAATAAACTTTGGAAAAGGTATTTTTACTCAAAACAGTTAAATTGTCGCTGTATTTTAATAAGTTAATTTAGTTTTAATGTGATGAACCCATATTAAGAATGAAAAGCTACATTAAGTATGTGGCCGACTACTGGATAAATCATCCAAACTGCTTAGAACCAGTGGTCGGCCTACCATGGCCGACTATTGGAAATGCAGAAGAATTCTGTGCCCAGTAGTCAGCCACCCCTTTAAAAAACAATCGAATCTAACCAGGAATTCGCTATTTCATTGAAACGTTATGTTAGACATTTCATTAAGATAAAAATCACTTAAATTTACAGCAGAATTAAATTAATAAGTGTAATTGGCCATTTTAAGAAGACGTGTCCTCTTAGCTGAAAAATAAGCAGAATCGCAATCTTGGATGACGGGCACAGCATTCAAAATGAAATGATTCATTACTCATTCAAAAAAAGTACCCAAAACTTAACTGCCACTGGTTGTTGATTGAGGATAGGTACATGAATGTGTGAATGCGCCCTATCTGATTTTGAATTAAAAATGTACTATTTATGAGGAGTTTTATGTCATTGTGGCCGACTACTGGAGCACTTACCCTAATTTTTTTTTTTTTTGAAAATTGTAAAAAATATATTTAAATCACAAGAAAAGTAGGGGAATGTGGGGGCAAAGTGAAACATGTGAGTTAACGTACCTATTTGAAAATGAACAAATTTTAAATTTATTTTCAAAATTCTTGTTCATAAAGAAGGAAGTGTATTTTGTAATACAACTTGCGTTAATTTTTTTTTTAGTTGTTTCGCAACTTCAAGAAAAGATGGAAAATTTTCACCTCAAAACACCATGGGGCAAAGCGAAAAATAAAAAATAATTTGTTATGAAACATTTTCTATTTAATGATTTACAGTAATTTTCATCAAATGAATGCGTGAATAAATGAATTACTAATGAAAAATAAAACGAATAAATAAATAAACAAATAAATGAATTAATTAATATATGAAAAAAAGAAATGAGTGAAAAAAAATAGAGAATGAATAATAAAATAAGTGAATGACTGAATAAATAAGTGAATTAATAAATAAAAGTACATGGAATAAATTGATAGATGAAGAAATACGTACGTGATTTGTTAAATGAACGCATAAGTAAGCAAAATTAACTATTTCACTTTGCCAAATACACTTTGCCCCGCGTGCACTTGATAATTACACTGAACGTTTAAAATCAAAACATGCGTAATGTAAACTAAATAAGGACTGCACTAAATAAGACTGCACATCAGAAGATCTCAATTAATACTTAAAGTGATAATTATGAAAATTTCATAATTTTTCAATGACAAGAAATATTTTTGAAGAACCACGAATATTACAACAAAGGTATCAAATTTTGAAAAGGGCGTGTATAATTTTTTTCGTCATTCTTTAGAACTATCTATTTTTTAACAGAAATCAACTATATGTCTAAGAACTTAGATAAAATATTGCTAGATAGGTGACGCAGTCTGGGCCATTACATTGACTTTTAAAGACTTAAAATATTATTTTTTCTTTAATAAACGCTTCAATTATTTAAGTATTTTATGAAGCCTCCAAAAATGCAGAGTTAATACATTCCATACAAGTTTAAAATTAGTGTGAGAACAGATCAGTAATAAAAATGTATCTTACTTTTGTTCCTCAAGTCTCTGATAAAAACTTTACAATTGGAAAGGTATGTGATTCATTTCTAAGCTTCAATATATTTCTGCTTCAAAGGAATAAGTAAGAAAAATATAGAGTCTAAAGGTGTAAAAAAATTTTGTTTTTCTGAACAAATCCTAAAATTTTATTCATGAACGCTATATCATATAAATCCATTTGCACGAATGAAGCGGTTAAGAAAAAAAGTAGTTACGAAAATTGTTTTAACAGCCACTAAACAAAAATTTATTCCAGGGTCAATTAATTCAGATAGTATGAAAGTAAATGCATTTCGTTAAGTTGCGGCATAAACCATACAGCGCTTTAAATAAACATCACACTACTTTTTTCCTCAGCTAGACGGTTTTTTGCCATTTTCTTATCATTTGCGCTATTTGAACAGATATTATTTCAAAATATTTCAAGCGTCTTTCTTCGGATTTAGCATCGGTAAATTATGGAAAACTTTTTATCAGGTCACCCGTGAGTGGCGACAGTAGGTGAAAAAATTCATTGAATAAGCATTTCAATTTAACCAGCTACACCGTGGCGTGACAACAAGATTAGTCAGAGACTTTAAAAAGGTACACCCTCCAAGTTTCAGAACATGGTTCTTTGCCACCCAACTGCTCTCCAAAATGAAGTCGTCCATTGTTTCGCTTGCCTTTTTGGCTCTCTTCCTCTCTTTTGCCTGTGAAGGTAAGTGAACGTTTCAGTCCCGTACTCTTTTTTCTGTTTTGGCACACATATGCAAACCATTGTGGTCAATAGCACCTTTTATTGACCACAATGGTAAGGTGTTATTAATAACAACTTACCCCTCTCTTCCTCTCTTTGGCCTGTGAAGGTAAGTGCACGTTTCAGTTCCGTACTCTTTTTCTGTTTGGTACGCACTTGCAAACCATTGTGGTCAATAACACCTTTTAACCGCACCTTGATTGTTACCTCATTCCGCTTAACAGTCGAAAATGGCAAAGGAAAAGCATTTGATGGCTTTCCGCCTAAAGTTGTCTACTGCTGCAATTAAATTCCTTATTACGGGAACTTTTGACTGAGTGATATTGTTTCCTCTGCTTAATGACATCAGTGCATAAACAATTGAAGGGCTTGGAGGATGAAGGGGCTATGTTACTTATAAAAAATAAACACTCTGGACAGTGGTAAGCAATGGATACAGGTTGGCAAATAAAACTTGGTACATCAAAAGGTAGATGTCATTAGACCACTTTCATACGCACACTAACGACAAAACCAGAAAATAAAAAACTGCAACAATAAAACTTTGAACTTTAATTACTCGCATTTTCTGTTTTATCACATAACCCCTTCATCTCCCAAACCCTTCAATAAATCGAAGGGAAAAAAATTCCGAGAACTACAGCGTCAGTTCCGAATTTTCTGCTATCAATTAATTTCAATTAAATTAAACTATCTCCAACCCTAAAAAACATTCCAAAGTTAACCAAAGCTGCCAGACGTCCCGGATTTTAAAGGATAGTCCCTTATTTTCAGACAATGTCCCGCTTCTCTGAGAACTTCTTTACGGGACGGCATAAATCTCATATTCCTGCCTACCGTAACTCATACTTTTTGGGGAAGCATTCACGTGAGTACAAATGTGCTGACATTCACAGTAAAAAGGTACAAGCATACATTATTGTACTGGAAGGTAACAACGCGCTCCTATAACTTGTCGAACATGAACGTTAAAGAGAGCAGTTTTACATCAAGATATAGCAGCAATTTATTGCATTTCTTTGCTTGGAACGCACATTAGTCGTCAGGGACCCAAAACAAGTGCGTTCCGAGTTCACTTACACTCGTTGCTGCTAATAGCCTGTCCCGTAGACATCCAAAGCCACCCAAAATAGTATGCAACATAAACACCCAAAATAGTATGCAAAAACTTTATGGGATCATTCGATGAATAGCCACTGCGAAAAAAATGAATTGTCAACAAATAGCTTTAACAAAATATCACAGTTAACGTGATGGGCTTAAATACATAAATAATAGCAGGGCGAGCTGTGATATCTTCAAAAGTTGAGAGCTCTCTTACTGTTTTTTTTTTTTTTTCCTGTTAGAAACCATCTTAACGACTCTACAAGTATAATAAATGACAAATATTGAATGAAATGGTAATGTGGCTACAATGAAGCAAGTAATTCAGGATCTTGAAATCTTCAGAAGAGCTATTTTGCAAACGTACCTTGGTCTTCCTCATAAAAACTCAGCTTTATTCAATAACCGAAACAGCGTCCACCAAAGATCCTAATTTCACTTCACTCATTCATTCACTCATTCAAATTCACTTCACTCCGTAACTCAGCCCTTTTGTTCACTTGGTAACAAAAATGGTTACATCAAACCAGCGACCCCCAAGGAGGCGTTCTGTATCAGACAGACAGACAGACCGTTATCGTTACCAAATTACCGAAGTTGATATACACGCGGAGAGAAGTGAATCGAATTGAATGAATCAAGATAAAGGCCCCAGAATAGAAGGCAACTGATCATAGAAAACCAGCAATAAAGAACCAGCAATTTTAAAGATACTTCTACAAAATTCGGTAAAAAATAATTATTTGTAGAATTTTTAGGAAATGTTTCAAAACTTCAAAATAAAGCATTTAAATCATTAGAATAAAAATGTCCCCAAAGTGAGTTTTAAACTCTTGTCTAAAAGCTGTAGTTACATTTTGGTCAGATGTTAAAAATGAAGTTTTGAAGAGCTGCTTGAAAAAAAAATTTCTGAGACTTACGTCGCATTTACTATATTTAAGAATTAGAAAATAATTTCTAATTGTATCCCGAAATTGGATTAGTTCATTCTTAGTTGTCATTTTTGATAAGAACAAATTTTGTATGAAAACTCATTTTGATGAAAACGCTTTGGATTTACAGTATTGATAGTTTTACTATATGGGCGTTTCTCTGTAAACTCGTAATTGGATGTCCGGACCGAGTATTTCAAAAGTAATAAAGTGTAATAAAGTCATTTTCTCTCTTAATTCAAGTAAAACTTTGTATTTGGAGTGATAACAATTTAGTTTTTTTTTTTCTAGAAATTATCTAAATGCTAAAAACACAATCCCCTGGCTGTCCCAATTGTATAGTCTAACACGTAATATTTCAAAAAGCCTATTAACAGTATATAAATTTGGCAATTAATATCTGAAAATAGAAAAAAGCTACTACATTTTTTTTATGAAATAAGCTCTAATTACGCATTTCTAAAACTTAATATTTTCATTTAAGTTCTGTCCAGAGTTTACTAGCAAAAAAAGCTACAATCATCCATTCAACAACTCTCGATAAGTGCATACGAGTCGACATAAAGCAATCGAATACGTGTCTATTCTTTCGGAAAAATATTTTAATGAAATTGCATTACTATTCGCTTTCAAAATTATTTCCTCTCTTAAATGCTGAAACGACTTTTAAATACTTTCGTCATTTCAGGAGACGCAAAAGACAAAGGAAAGAGTGGTCTTACAGGAGGTAAATATTACTAAATTTGCAATTTCTAAATTTTAAATTATACTCTTTGAATATTTTGCCGCTTTGTGTAGCTGCTCAGCGCCATACCATGCTTTTCTAACAGTTAAAAAACTGCAGTATTACTTGAAAACCACTGGAAAACTGAATTCCATAAACTTTTCTAGAACCAATACAGTTTTTTATCAACTAAAATTGACAGCAGAAATGAAAAATATAGATATATATAAGCTATACCTTCACCAGAAAACTTTATGGAAGTAAAATTTTTTAGGAATTTTCTGGTAGGATTGTAGTTACTTTCCTAGTATACACTGTAAATAAAAAATACGAAAGTATTACTAGAAAATCTCTAGTAAACTGGATTTCCATAACGTTTCCTGGTAGAAGTACAGCTTCTTAAGCAACTCTCATTTTTACTTTAAATTAAACTCTCTCTCTCTCTGTATCGTTATTAGAAATGTTCATGGAATTCCAGTTTCTTAAAGGTTTTTTAGTAACAATGCAATTTTTTCTAGTGTAGTAATAATTCAGCTTTTCTTAAAAAACGTTGTAGATACAGCTTCTTCTTAAGCAAAGTTACTTATAAAGAAACTGTAGTTACTAGTAACCAAAAATGTTAATGGAATCAGTTTCATAGAGATTTTCTAGTAGCAGTGCATTATTTATTTTTACAGTACAGAAACGTTTATAGATTTACTGTTTACTAGGGATTTTATTGCAGGGGTGCATTTATTTCATTTATTTATTTATTTTTCACAGTGTGACACATGACTTCAGGTCAAAACAGTTTCTTAATTCTAAAATCGCTTACCGTAAATTCCAAGCTTTGACGCCTCCAAATGTTCCGATGCAGTGAAATAAGTGAAGTCTTTGGAATTAATTCTTGATGAAATGCTAAATATTTCATCTAATGCTGCTAAATATTTCATCTATTTTATTTAAAACTAATAACGCATAATAATTTTACACTTGTGCCATCACTATTGTCAAATTCTTGTTTCGTTTTATGAAGTTCGTGAAGAACATAGACTCTACTTATGTTGATGTTGCTGTTGTCTAAAGCCATCTAGGCTGGCAATCTGGGGTGCGCTGCTTCACTTTTACAACTGTGTCGTCATTTGGTGTGAAATCAGACTTCCACAGTACGCACATGCCATAGGCACCCGTTTATAGGGTAGGCAACCATTCACAGCACAACACATTCACACAAGGAGAAGACAAGGACAGGAGAGAGAAAGTGCATCCATGTCTGAGCCAAGATTCGAACCTGGAACTTCCTCAACAGTGTCAGACTTCACTGACCTCTAGGCAAGGCTGGCAACTCTACTTATGTGTAAATTAAAATTTTCAATATTTCTACACTGGCGGAAAAAAAAATCCCAACACCAAGAAAGACTTGTGTTAGATAAACGAAATTTGGTAGGCGTGTTTATACAACTGAAAGATGACATCGATTGAAATTTCGTGTTCCGCGCATAAGTGTGGCGCAGCTGGCGTCACTCAGAACATGCAAATAAGGCTTGTTTTAAAAGCGTGTTGTGAAGCTCGTGTGTATTATTTTTCCGTGAAATTGGACGAATTGCGTTCATGTTAGCCAGGAATACCTTTTAAGAAGACGAAGAAGCCATTATCAACAGCTCACCGAGTTTAAACGAGGTCGTACAATTTGGCTACGAGAAGGTGGATTTTCATTTCGCGATATTGCAGAAAAAACTTGGGTGGGAATGTTTCCACCATGCATGATTATTGAAAACTATGGTCAAGGGATGGTACTACCTCAAGAAGATCGAGTTCCGAGCTGCCACGTGGCACGACTGAGAAGGAAGATCGCCGAATCTTGCATACGGCTGTGGCGCATCGTACTGCATTTGCGGCTGACATTCGAGCTGCAGTTGGTACCCTCGTGACCCAAGGAACGGTAAGAAACTGTTTACTTCAAGGACAGCTCCTAGCCAGGCAGCCTGTAGCCGGTATTCCATTGACTGCAAACCATTACCTTTTCCGACGGCAGTGGTGCCACGACAGAGCTCACTGGAGGTCGGAGTGGAGATCTGTTGTAATTTTTGATGAAAACAGATTCTGAATTAGTGCCAGTGCTGGCTGTATATTGGTCAGAAGGAGGACAGGGGACCGCCTGCATCCAAGCGGTCTACGGCCTAGACACACGGGACTCACACCTGGAGTTATGGTCTCTGGAGCAATGTCCTACGACAGCAGGGGCATTCTTGTGGTTATCCTAAACTCACTGACTGAAAATTTGTCGTCAGTCTGTTAATTTAACCAGTAGTTCAGCCCTTCATGAGTAGCATTCAAGAGCGCGTTTTCCAACCGGATAACGCTCGCCCTCACATCGCTGCTGTAACGCAATGTGTTCTACAGAGTGCTGACATGTTACCATGACCTGCAAAATCACCAGGTCTGTCTCCAATTGATAACGTATGGGATATCATGGGATGGCACCTCGAGCATCATTCACAGTCAGCAATGAGTCCTAGTATTGACACAGCAAGTGCAACAAGCATGGAACTCCATACCACAAAGTGACATTCGGCACCTGTATGACATAATGCATGCACGCTTGCAGGCTTGCCTTCAAAATTCTGGAGGTTACACCCTCTATTAAATTAACATAATTTCAAATTTGCACAGCATTTTCTTGAGCTTAAATTAGCCAGTGATCTTGTACATTTAATCAATTAAACATGTTAACTAGACAATTGCATTACCCAAATTTTATTACTCTACAGCAATTTTTTCTTGGTGTTGGGATTTTTTTTTCCGCCAGTGTATAAACAATATTTAAATATATGTTTTTGCTCAGAAGATATGTCCGTTACTAAGTCAACATTTTTATTCAAATCATATTTCTGGTAGCAGGCAAAATTTAATAGCATTTAATAGAAGTAAACTGTATACTCTTCATCAAGTTCATAAAATTAAACAAGAACTTAACATTTTTGGGCTCTTTGTAGGCTGTTGTTGCTGCAGTCGTGTCATAGTAAATAATCAGTATGCAGATATGAGCTTTTGAAGTTTCTTTTGTTTTGCAACAAAAGATAAATCAGTAAAAACGGAATTGCCCCACTGCGGAACAACATAGATGAGGACGTGATGTTTAAAAAAAGAAATTAATCACAAGTCTAGCAGTTTTTAGTATAACAGAATATTGCTCCTTCCATATACAACACGAATGAGCTGTTTCTTTTTTTTTTTTTTTACCTCTTTTTGGTTTACGAAAAAAAAATTTCGAAAATTCAAAAAATCTTTAAAATGACTAGTTATGTAACTTGAAACCTTGGAATAAATTGCTTTTAATTATCCATGAATCAGATTTAAAAACAAGTTTAGCATGTTACTCAAAACGCTTGTTCTTGAATTTTATTTTCAACTAAAATTGTAAAAACCCTTGTTAAATCTCATAATACTGATAAGTATTAGCTTTTTTATTTATTCTTTTCTTACCCCTAATAATGCTCTTATTTTACTTATTTTAAGGTTCTTCAAATAATGGACAAGAAGATTGTGGAGAAGATGGTAGAGGTTCTGGAAACGGGAAAGGACAAGGGCTTGGATTGGGTCAAGGAATGGGAAGCGGTATGGGCCAAGGATCAGGTAGTGGAAAGAAAAAAGGATCAGGAATGGGTCAAGGACTTGGTATAGGTCAGGGATCTGGTTTGGGTAAGGGATCAGGAATAGGTCAGGGTTCTGGATTGGGTCAAGGATCTGGAATGGGTCAGGGATCTGGATTGGGCAAGGGATCTGGATTGGGTCAGGGATCTGGAATGGGTCGGGGATTAGGATTGGGTCAAGGATCTGGAATGGGTCAAGGATCTGGATTGGGTCAGGGATCTGGAATGGGTCGGGGCCTGGGATTGGGTCAGGGATCTGGAATGGGTCAAGGATCTGGATTGGGTCAGGGATCTGGAATGGGTCAGGGACTGGGATTGGGTCAAGGATCTGGAATGGGTCAGGGGTCTGGAATGGGTCAGGGACTAGGATTGGGTCAGGGACTAGGATTGGGTCAAGGATCTGGATTGGGTCAGGGATCTGGAATGAGTCAAAGATCTGGATTGGGTCAGGGATCCGGAATGGGTCAGGGACTGGGATTGGGTCAGGGATCCGGAATGGGTCAGGGACTGGGATTGGGTCAAGGATCTGGAATTGGTCAGGGGTCTGGATTGGGTCAAGGATCCGGAATGGGTCAGGGACTGGGATTGGGTCAAGGATCCAGAATGGGTCAGGGATTGGGATTGGGTCAAGGATCTGGAATTGGTCAGGGATCTGGAATGGGTCAAGGGTCTGGATTGGGTCAGGGATCTGAAATAGGTCAAGGGTCTGGATTGGGTCAGGGATCTGAAATAGGTCAGGGATCTGGATTAGGTCAAGGATCTGGAATAGGTCGGGGACTTAGAATGGGTCAAGGATCTGGAATGGGTCAAGGATCTGGATTGGGTCAGGGATCTGGAATGAGTCCGGGACTTGGATTGGGTCAAGGATTAGGAATGAGTCAGGGGTCTGGAATGGGACAGGGAGATGGAATGGGTCAAGGATCCGGTGTGGGACAGGGATCTGGAATGGGTCAAGGATCCGGAATGGGTCAGGGATCTGGAAGCAACAAGAATCAAGGCTCTGCTAACGATGGAAGTGGACAAAATGATTACTGGAGCAGCGGTATGGAATTTTGACAAACTTTTTTACTTCCTTTTACGTAGTAAAGGAAGTATTGTGATCGCGAAAAAAAAATCACTCAAATTTGAGTCTAAATTTTGATTTTGCTCACCCCCGAATTAATGTTCAGTAGTTTTTTCGACCTGTCAGCACGTGCATATGTACCTACCAACATATAAGCAGCCGAAAAATCCTTTTCAACCACCCCGAGTTAATTACGGCGAGTGTTCTCGTGACGTCTGTATGTACGTATGTGCGGATGTGTGTGATGCGGATGTATGTGCGTATGTGTCTCGCATAACTCAAAAACTATATGCCTTACAAACTTCTAGCTTGGTATGTAGGCTCTGAGGATGATCTAGTTGTGCACCTCCCCTTGTAATTGCATTCGAATGTTCCCAAGGGGGTGTTTTAACCCTTTTTTGGGGTAAATCAGTGTTAATTTCAATGCAGACTCAAGTGATATGAATTGGCGTGACCACTTGGCGATATGTCGCCAAGCTTTTGGTCGTCAAGTGTTTGATGCCAAGTTGGCGACAAATTAGGCGAAAAAATTATTTTTTGAATTTGGGTTCAACTTGGCGCTATTGGCGATATTTTGCGAAAATTTCACTGAATGATATTAAAATCAGCAATATTTAGAAAATTAGCCATTGTAAAATATTTTTGCATTGTTTCGTGGCAGATTAGGGGAGCAAATATTTGAATTGTTACCTTGCTCACTCCAAGCACTTTTTTTTAACACTTAAGGCAACTACTAAGAAATTAACACGTAAAAGGAAGTAGTGTGGGGTTTATACCAGATTTTTTAATTACTATTCGAAAACTTGCTGTTTTATGTCTGCTATTTCCTCTTTCTATTTTTTCGGATAATTAAGTTAGTTTTACGTGAAATTATTGTTTTGTTTTATAATTAAGTTTAGCTATTAATTTACTAAGCTAAGTTTACCATTATTTTGTATAAAGCAGTTAGTTGCTATTTGATTTAAAGTAGAGGTAAACGTCTCAATGTTCTTTGAAAACAAGCAAAAAGTTAAGCTGTATGCCAAAAAACTTGAAGATATCAAGACTAATTGCATTTATCTCAGCTTATTTTCATTTCGGGAGCTCAGTTGCAGAGTATGATTCGACATCAATTCTTATGTTAGGAGCTCCTCTGTCGAATGGTGCTTTTTTTCATAAACTGAAAACTGATAGGTACCACGCACATGTCGTCGACACAAGAACCTGAACTTTCTCTAGTCAGTTTAAAATGAAACATTTAAAGGAGATCCTGCTTTAAAAGAGACGGGGAGAGAGTTTTTTTTTTCTCTTTTCTTTTCTCTTGAGCATTGACAAATTGTTTTTTTTTTCCTTTCTTTTGGAATCTCAAACGTCGTCTAGTTCCCCTTTCAGCTTGGCAGTCTGCCAACACCTCACGTACCGGTGCTCTACCAACCCGGACATGCTCCCCAGACCCTGCAGGGTGTCCATGCAGCACATGGTGGCGCAGCGAGATGAAACCTGCCCCAGTCCCACTGCACCACCATTCAAGACATGGTGGCGAAGGAGCACACACGCACACTATCGCAATAATTCATTGCGAAAACATAATTTGAGTTCGATCAAAATTCTTTCTTTTTTTCATCGCGTCTAACTCATCTGCACTTTTCATTAGGGGGAAAATGGAAAATTGCGTTGCCCCGTAAGAGAAAGCGCAAGTTGTTCTCTGGTATGCAATGGAGAACACAAATCCGTTATTACAGAGTAGAGAATGTTTCGAACAGTTAATTAAAAAATCTACCTCAGGATGACAGCATGAAAAAATGGAATAAAACTTTTCTACGGCAACTAAAAGAATTAAACGCTGCTAAAGTAGTTCACGTAAAAGTGTGCTGATCTTCTCCATTCCTTTTTCTTTCTTTTTTTTTAATAACAACCGTAGAAATGTTTTAAACCCTTTCTTGGGGCTTTTTTCCATTTGTGAATTTCTCTTATTTACTACTCGAACATTCTTTGCACTGTTATTACGGATTTATGGGCTGCGTTGCACAGCAGAAAACAAATTGTGCCTTCTCTTACGAGGATGCCATTTTCTCTTTGTCCCCTCATAAAAAGCCCAGATGCGTCAGACGCTAGGGAAGAAAAAAAATGCCCGCAAACTCTGAGAATTCAGCTCCCAAATATTGCCAGTATCACCCTTGTAACGTTTAAACATTTTTTTAAACTGACTTTTCTAATTCGGTGCATTTGATTTGGACACCATGTATTTTTACAAAAGTTCCTACTACAGCAGTCAATAACATATTTCAGAGCAAATAGTACCGCTACATGGTCACATAGCTCCTGAAATAATAATACGTATAAAAAAATTTTATCATATGGCTAAATAGCAAGTTGTATGGTTATGTAGTTATAGCTCAACAAAAACACCGAAATAAAGCATGATATGAAGTTTATAAACAATAGCGCATGCTCTTTTGTTGCTTTCCAAATTTTATTTTAATTACATTTTGTCAAATTTGCTTTGTTGTTTTCAAGATTTAGAGTGATTGCTCCAAGTTGTTATGAAACAGGTACAGGCAATTTTATATTATTGAAAATTGAGTGTTTCCCCCGATCGATGCATCTATCTTTATATCTATCTACCTATCTATGACATCCTTACTTCTCCCAATGCCAGGGAAATGATCATCAAACCAGGGATCGACAGATTCGTAATTTTTCAATCTTTATATTCAACTACGTTACGTAATTCGACTATTTAAATTAACGGAGATATTAATTAAAGCATAAATTCTCAAAGACGTTTCATCAGGTCGAAGCTTCCGATTTTCTGCTGCTGGAGTTGTGCTAGGAGTTGCAGCGCGAGGAAAACTGAATACAGAACAGTTGAATAACAGTTGAATAATTCCTGCTTCGGGTGAGATTGAATTTGAGCTTGCTCGCAGCTTAGCGGGCCTTGCAGGCGGTAAGATGCGTTTAGATGTGAAGCATTCCTTTTTTTCATCTTTATTTCCCTTTTCGAGCAGATTGGATGAAGTTCGGCTAGTGGCATGACTAAAAATGGCATTAATTAAGGCATTGCTAATTCAGAGGTGTCCAACTACGTTACAAAGCCCCCGAGACATACTTCTGGTAATGCGGTGGTTTGGTGGGTTGGGAGTACAGTTGTTCCCGCCGCGCATTGCTGAAAATTTATTGTACTGCTCATAATTTAATGTACTACCCCAGGTAGCAAGTGAAGCCCCAGAAGAACACCAGGCGACAAGAAGGGGCGAAGCCCCCAAATTATACCTCTGAATCTGGTGGACACCAGTCCATTGAATTAGTTATCATTGAAAAATTGTGTCTCCAAGTTTTTACGTGCCCGAAATTATAAATGTTGATGTGCTTTCGCCTCCCTTTTTTAATAATTGACTCTATTACCTGGTTTTCATTTAAAGGATCTAATCAAGGAAATGGCGATAGCTGGAATAGCTATGATTATGGAGATGACTATAACGATGATGCTCAATCGTCCGATTATTATTCATCCAACGATAACGTACAAAGCTCTAGTGCACAAGCTCAAAGTGGTCAACAATGGAATGGTAAGTCACACGATATAGTTGTTACTGAGTTGTTACTATAGTTGTTACACTTGGTTTTCATTTTTTTATTTTCCAATGATAACGGCATCTTACTAGCCCAAAATATTCTCATTTTCTTGAATAAATGCATAAATGCTTTTCTGTCATTAAAAGAGACTTTTATTACTTATTTGGCCGAAGTTAGGAAGTATGAGGATTTTCTCCGAAAAATAACTTTAAAACATTACATTTCAAATATTTGTTTCTAACTAGCTATGTGGCCCGGCGTTACACGGGCCTTTAAAGTAGCGAGGAAAGTTTCAACAAACCACTCGCCGCCAAGGCAGTCGCCTTTAAAGTAGCGAAGAAAGTTTCGGCAAACTACTCGCCGATAAAGCGGCTCGCTAAAAAACTGTCCTGCATCAAAAAGAAAATCGAATTATTTGCACATGCTTCCTCAGAAATAAAAACGATGTCAAGCAGCGCATGCTTAGCACTCTCCCTAATTGACAAACGTAGCAGCGTTTTAGACATTACTCAAACGCTAGACAGAAATCGCGTGAGAGATTAAAACGAAGTATACCGCTTGAAAAATAATCCGAAAACCACTCAAAGAAAGCAATTTTTAAAACATTTGACTGTTCCACGGGAAACGATATTTTTCCTGCACGTACAGCTATGTGCGATTTCCTGGAAGTAGGGGAGATTTTCGATTGTAAAGTTTTAAGATTTTACTTTTGAAATTAAATGTAAAGGTTTTATGTGCCAGGCAAACAATTCCAGTCCATCCGCCATCTCTCAGTGGTTTTATTTTACTCTATTAGTTTGCGTTACAATGAAGAGAGATAGATACACTATCATAGGGGCACTTCTCTAAGTAATTCCTCAGGAAAGTTTACGGAAACATAGGGTTCAGGTAAAGGGATTATATCCCACTTCTAATTGCACTCCTTCCCTCACCTAACTTTATTGAGGCATATATTATTTTTCTGTGGGGTCATTCCATTGTGACTAACGTAACATTTTCAGCTGACTTTCGAACCCTTATTTTTGTTTCATTTATGCAGCAAAAATGTTACGTTAGTAACAATGCCGTTTTAGCAGAAGAAATACCAGAAGTTATTTTGCTTCAAATTCTTTGCAGAAATGACGCGTACACCACCATCTACAACTTCTGCGAATTCAACCATAAATTATTCTTTACACTTTAGTTTTCAAATAAAAAGAATTCGAAAATCAGCTGCGAATGTTACGTAAGTTACCATGGAATGAAACTGTACGTTTGTAAAAGTAAAAAAAATACTTCGCAGTCAATGTAAGATACATTTTCCATTGAAAAAAAATAGTCACCGAAATATATAAGAACCGAAATATAATAGACACCGAAAATACAGGAAATGAGTTTCTAGTAACTCTAAAGCTGTTGGAGGTTTTTCTCATAAAATTGGAATACACCAAATAAAATCAGGAGATACTTTTCGGCAGAATACTTAATTTTAATCCACTTTAAACAATATTATGTAGAGGTAAAATAATTTTCTAAAGACATTTTTTTTCTTCATTTGGTAGGTTACCAGACTGGACCAACTGAAATCTGCAGAAAAGATGGTAAGGTTCTTGTTTCGTATTACTAGCAAATATATATATATATATATATATATATATATATGAATAAAAATTTCTCACACAACAAAATGCAAAAGTATGAGCAACTTTCAAAGTTATTGAATTATATAAGTGTAGCATAGATATAATAAATAAGCTATTTTGCTTTCAAGAAAATCAGAGAAATAATCTCTAATACATTTTTTCAAATTTACTAATCCATTTTTCAATTACATCAGAAAAAGAAAATCTGAAATTTAAAGGGTTTTGTATTTCTTAGGGAAAAAGAAGAAAGAGAGAGAGATTGTTTTGTATTTTGGAAGAACCAGAGTTTCATATAATTGACAGTAAATTTCCCGACAGTTAATAAATAATCTTTGCCCCTTTTATTTGTTACAGCATAACTTCTCTCGGTTCAAATATGACACCAACAATAGTTTTGCATTTTCCTTTAAAACAATTGTTTTTTCCTGCTAATATTGTAGTACTTAGCATTTAACCATGTAATTGTTTATCGTGTAAGTTTAACTGAATTTTTAACCAAACTTCTTTGCCAAAACTTTACTTTCACCTAAAAGTTTTTAATTACATTTCTTACATTCTCAGAAAGCCTACAACTAATGCTAATTTTTTTAAAGGGCTTTTCCGACCAATAAATGAGAAATATTTTTTTCATCTCTTTTGATCTGAACCATATTCTTCGATGTCATAAATGTTAAAAGACATGAAAAAAATATCCCCCAAAACTCTGATACCATCTCCACATCGTACTGAAAGAGTCGTAATTGACTGAAACAAAGAAAATAAAAAAAAATCAAGAGTTTTAAAGTCATTTTTTTCAGATTCGTTACAAATGATTTTCAATTTTAAGTTCTTCAATTCTTCTCGTCATTTATACTTGTCTTCTCTATTTTTCATTCAACAAACCTGTTCCTAAAGTGAAATTTAAGAACAGTAAAAAACAAAATAATAATAGGAATCATGCAGTATAGGATTTATAGGGTCAGATGAATTTGTTCTATCCCCTTTACTCTGAATTCCGTAGCAAGAAAAGGTCCTAAGACAGCGATTGAAATGCAGGGGAGAATTTAGAGAACTTTTTGTATTCCATAAAAGTAACTTGCCAGGAAACCTTACGATAGTGTAATAGTCAAAGTAATTTAAGCATCTTTCGCATGATTTGTGGATTGAAGTCCCTCACATACAGACGGCGTGATCAATTTCTCGCTTGGCGTTTACCTTAATATTTCGTAAGACTTTAAAGCCTTGTATCTCGATAACGGGAAGACAAGGGCAAATAACTTTTGCGTCAAAATTATGTCTCTAGAAGCTCTTTCGATTGATACCTATTTGGAGTTTTTTCATTATTTCACCAATCTCGTGGATCCCTGATTAGAAAAAAAAAAGTCTTTAAAGATTCGAAACTTTATTCAATCCGTTTTTAAGTGACGCACATTACCCTGAACATGAAAATCCACTCTCCATTGAATTGCTTTTATTTATGAGCCAATTCTGATTACTGTACAAAAGTTCTAAATTTTTCAATATTTCAATCCTGTGGTAACAAAATTTTATTTTCTTTTGTAGAAGTCATCGTTTGCATGCCAGCTCGAAGATAGAACAAAACGAGTTATCAAGCAAGTAAGTAAATCGTTTTAGTTTTTAAAAGGTTAATAATTTTCAAACAAAATTTCAGCACAATTAGTTACTCACTTTAGAACAGCACAGTGCCCAGAAAATCACTATTAACCTTCTATTTCAAAGCATCTCGACATAAAAATAAGAGAGTACAGAGAATGTGCGGTTATTTTAGCTTTGCAAATTGAGACACATTGGAAAGCAGTTAAACAATTAAAAGATCTGGATCTGGACACAAAATAGCCTTAGTTTACACACAAACAGCCACATTTGGCTTGGTCGGATTGAGGTCACTATATACAAACGAGCCAATAATTATATCTATATTTCCAGAAATGACTAACACGCATTATCTTGCTCATTTTCACATGACAGCCTCTCCCTATAGCAACTTTGTTAATGTATAAAATTAAAACATTTATATGCTGTTTTTATTTATTTTTCAAATCGTTTCATTTTTTAGATCAATGCTGAAACACAAAGAAGCAACAACTCACTAAAACAAAGGAAACTTCAAATTCAACATATTAGCAACTGATTGTGAATAAACATGTGTTGTAGTAAAAACAAAAAGCATAAATGTTTACTGGTGAAAAATAAATTTTTTGATACAGTATTATGGTGTGAAATCTTTTTTTCACTGTTTGATACTGTTTGTGAGAAGTAAATTTACTTTTCTTTCTTCTTTCTTTCTTTCTTTTTTTTGGCGGGAGGGGGGGAGGCAAAAGGATAAACTATAAAAAGGAAAATATTCATAACCTGCAGAAGTGTATGAAATTTTTTTTTAAGTAGTAATGGTTTATCAAACAAATACGAATGTTTAAACCATTCTCTAACTCTTAAACATTTGATTAGGAAAAGAAAGAAAAAAGAAACAGTGGTGTGCATACCAAAATCCACATTATGAAACAGGATTTTAACTACCTCTAGATTTAAAGAGAGCATCATTTAACATACATTTTCCTCAAAAAAAATTGCGGTATCGGGTGAAAAATATTGTGATAACTTTTAAAACCCAATACTGCAAGTGTACAAAATATCCGGAAACGTTTCTGAGTGTATAAAGTGGCTACGGTGCCTGCAATTTTTTAAAACGTTTTTAAGTATTTTGGAAACCTCTTTCTGTAATTTTAAAAAACGTTTTCCAGCATTTGGTACCGAACGCATATATGCGCCCATGGGCCACACTGATGGTATCCGCTGGACGCACATATGCGCCATCAGCAGTCAAACGGGTAGCTATTTCCCAAAACCGGCCTTATAAATACACTTTTTTTTATTACAATTCAACGCAAAAATTTTTGATGCTGAAGAAATTGAAAACTGCAGCGTGTGAATAAATATTTGTTTTTGCTACGAAAAATCATGCTTTATTTTTAAAAAAATCGACTTTCGAAACAGTATTTACCAAATAGAACTGTTGATCTAAAAAATGCTGCCTGTCAGTAATTGTCTCCTGTTGTTTGTCAGAAACAATGCAATAGATGTTGAAATTAGGTTCCACGTCAGTTCATTGGAGCATTATTAATTGCATCTGACACAAATTCGAGATGCGTTCGTTCATCTTTTGTGGCCTCAGTTCTCTCTTAGTCACACAAATACAACACAATATTTAGAGGTATTTTGTTCGTTTAATTTTTGTAGGGGGGGGCTAAAAATCACTAATTAATAATTTCAGTCACTCGGTATGTTTTAACTCTCTTTAATGATAACTGGTATGTATAAGTATATATAATCACATATACCATAAAAGTTTCGTTTGACCCTATTAGAACGTGAGGAACTAAAATCTTGATGATTTGTATATGGCATAAATCTAGTAGCTCATGTGATGAGTATGCGATAACACGCGGTTTTGGGATTAAACTGTCTTATCGATTGAAGGTCACTGGAGGTCATTGTGGATACCTAAAATGTCTTAATTCGGCAAATTTTGTCTCAAGATTCGGCACATTTGGAGACATAATTGCAATCTCATAAATGAAAGCCAAAGCTTGTGTATTTAAGCAGTCAGATACTGCCGTCAAGGCAGGCTGAGAGATAATTACGTGCAATGTACTGACAGCCCAGTTATGCTATTCAGAGACAGCAGTTTTGTCCTAATTTGAACTCATCAGTCAAGGACTCACAATTTTCGAGCCAGAAACAAATCTTTGGCAAGATTTTCAGAAGGCAAAATATTTAAAATTAAATAAGGCGAGAAAAATAACCAAAGATATCAATGCGAAATAACACCTCAATCCAAAGTAACATTTTTCCCTATGGGGCTCGATCTTAAAAACATTTTTGTGGTTTCAATTTAGAAACACATCCTGGAGGGAATCACCGTACCCTGTAGCTTTTCCCAGCGGCGCCCCGAGCTTAAATTTTTGGGAGGGGGAAAATTCTGCATTTGCCGAACGAAATTCAGAAATGTGCCGAATCATAAAATACGAGCATATAGACAGAACTAATACCATTACTTTCCAGAGAAAAGACAATAGGTATCACTCAAAAAAAAATGATCATTCACAAATTTTTCTTTAGATCATTGACAAATACTTGAACTTTGATGAATAACAACGGGAATGTATTTTGAACACTCAAAACGATTGATTGGATAATTTATAAATTATTGTTTTATACATATATACAGATTAAAACGTAGACATATCATAAAATATTGCATCCTTTCCAAATTGAACATTAAAGTATATTGCTCAATCGACAGGTTTTTACAACAACGTAATTAAGTTTTATATATAAATCGGGTCTTCTCATTTTCAAAGAACAAATGAAAAAAAAAAGAAGATTGCAGCTACACATACGATGTACAAAAAAAAATATTGCAACACTATTTCTGAATTTGCCGAGTTGTCAGTCCGAATTTGCCGAATGAGACGGGAGGTCCCAGTGACCTCTCGTGACCTTCCTTCGGGGCGCTCCTGGCTTTTCCGTCATCAAAAATAGCTTACAATTGAACTACAGGACGTCAATTTACAAAAACTTGCTAAAGAGACCCTACCCTACCCCATTACCTCAAACGCAAACTAAGGTTATCTAAAATTTTGTGTTTAGGGTTCCAATTGCTAATAATGTCGACGGAAAGTGAGCGAACCTATTTGGCAGGGCCAGATTAAGATTTAAGTAGTTATAGGCATTGGAAGTACCTCCCCCCCCACACACACACACAGCTATCGCAAGGACAATAACAGTGGGGCGAGGGGGATTCCGCATTCCGCCTATCAATTTTTCATACATTTTATTATATAATATAGAGTAGTGCAACGATACCTATGTCGATGTTTTGGAAACATCCATGTTTTTGTCAAAACATCGATGTTTTGAAGCATCGATATTTTGAGTTCGTCATCCATGTTTTTGTCAAAACGTCGATGTTTTACTGTCGATGTTTTTTAAACAACGATATCTTGAGCTTGATGTTTTTTCGATGTCGATATTGAATATTTCATCAAAAAAACGCGTAAAAACATGCTATAATTACGTTTATTGAAACATTTTTATTTTCTCAGTTTCTCAGAATATTTATTATTGGCTTATAGTTTCTCAGAAGTTACAAAGTTAATCAAATTGGAAAAAGTCTTTTTTTTATTACTATTGATCTTTTACGCTCAATATTTTTTTGAAATTCGCTAATTTACTTCCACTGCTTTTTTTTTTATGTCGATGTTTTGTATGCCAGCCAAAATGTTTATTAAAATTATCCATAAAAAAGATTCACCTTTAACCAATAGTTGCAGTATTTATCTTATTGTGTTTTTTCCTTTTTTTTTTTTTTTTTTTTGAATAACAGCCGATCATTTACGATCGATGATTTTTAAACATCGTTTCTTCGCCTTCCATGTTTTTTTTTTTTTTCCCCGATATCGATGTTTTGGTAGTCGAAATCCTAAATACCAAATTTTTAACGGCCTTATTTTACGTTTGGGAGGTTCGGGAGCTCTCTCAAGCAAGTTTTTCAGAATTGAAGACTTACAATATAATCGTAAGTCATCTTTGATGACATTAGGGAAAGCTTTTGAGTTCTGCATCCATACAGACGTTCAGATGAACATAATGCATAAAGAGAAGTCGAGTTAGCGCAATATATGATGTATTTTTGTTCTCTTAATTTGTAATGTATTTTTGTATTTTTATCTTATGCAATTTCATTCTTCCATCTTTTGAATTCAAAACACAATTTTTACTGCGAACAGTGTAATTTGTTCATGTACCTTGGCTCAATTTCTAGGGTTTTTTGATTAAACCGTATTTTTATTTCCCCAAACCCATAATTTGAAAAGTCGGCTCTTATGTTTCACGCAATCTCCTTTTCATTGAAATAAAATCTTTCGCGTTCCACCCCCTTTTCGGTCCGAATCTCAAACAAATCCAAGAATAATAATTTCCCGCTTTCGAAAATAATGAAGGATCTGCAGTCTGTGTGGCGCCGAATTTCCTGAAACCCATTCTGAGTCGATCCACCCCCCATCTTCGTTTTATTTGCCTTCTATTTTTTGCGCTTCACCAAATGAGCACTCTCTCCCAAAAGACCCCGCTCTGTTATTACGACCTTCATCTAAGATAGCGATTCTCAACCGTTGGCCCGGCGCGACGGCTCGGCGCCGATCTGCAAAAAAATTTGACCGACCCTCAAAGAGTTTTGATCTTCCACGTTAAAATCATTCCGAATTCAAACATCAAAAAAGAAAAGAAAAAAAAAACTTTTCTTAAGAGGAATTTGCACAAAAAGCGGAAAATAAATTAATTATTTTAATGCATTTTAAAAAATGTTTTGAAATTTTCACTCCCCGGGTATGCCACTAGCTCACTCCAATAAAATTTTTACTTTTGGGGAAGTGATTTTTAGTGGAATATTAAATTGCATTTTTCCCTTCGGTTTCAAAAAAAACAGGAAAAGTTTTTATTTAAAACTCTTTTTTTTTCTTTTTTGTAAATTCTTGAGTATGGGTGTACTTTAGAGACCCCCTTGCCTAAGAATGTATTTTTAAAAACAAGTACAATAGAGTCTAACCCGGCCAAATCAAGAAACACGAAAAAAAAAAAAAGCAAGCGCTAAAAACATGTTGTGAGCACATTCCCGATAACCCAGCATTTTCATGACATTGACCACTTTTCGGTCCTCATTTGGGAGAAACTAGAGCGGACATCCCCCATAAGAAAATTCTTTCAATGCAATTCCCAATTCAACTACAACTCTTACTCTTCAGGTCAGCTTCAACCAGTGATTGGAAAAACTACATTTCTTTTGTAGCGAACTACAACTACAACTACTTTTTTTTAAATGTAGCGGCTACAAACTACTTTTGAATTGTAGTCGCTACTTCGCTACTTTAAAAAAAATAATAAATAAATAAAAGCAAACACCGTTTGAAGATTGACCGAAAAAATTCGAAAAGTGGTTTACATTAATAATTAACTCATTTGAATATGGTATTGAACTCGGAATTGTCTTTGAATTTATTTGTTACTTTTCCTTTGTGTTTTTTTTTTTTTTTTTTTTTTTGTGTGCGTGTTTTTTGCTAAAATTTGTCCTTTTTAGATTTTTTTTTTGCAATTTTTACGCATATTCTCACAAGAAAGGAATCAAAAGTTGAAAAATTAAAAGAATTCAACCTTCATTTTTTTTTAATTTTTTTTCATGGAACACTTAGGAACATAAAAATTGTTTGAAGATATATAAAAATTATGATACCGAATAGACCAATGACATCAAACAGACATTGTATTTCGTCAAAATTATGTATCTAAGGGGGATCCAGCATATATTTTGATGGTTCTTATTTCTCATTGCGTCCGCTGCTGTACTTGTGCAAGATTCGCACCAGTCAGAGTCAATTAAACCTTGTTTTTTTCCCCTTCGTTCTCTCTTTTTTTTATTTTTTTCATTTCTGTACCTCAGAACCAGACTAACGTAAGTCCATTTTCGTCATTTTTCGGTAGAGGGGAAAAACGATTGTCGAATACATCGTTTTTCTCCTCTACTGAAAAATGACGAAAATGGACTTACGTTAGTCTGGTTCAGAGGTACAGATTTATTTATTTATTTTTCTAATTTAAAAGTAGTTCCCAGAAATCGCTACAAACTACTATTTTTTTGTATCGCGCTACTAACTACTCTACTTTTTTTTTAAACTAGTGCGCTACACTACAAACTACTAAAAAATGTAGCTACTACAGTAGTTTCGCTACTTGTAGCGCGCTACTTCCGACCACTGGCTTCAACCATAAAACATCCGTGTGTTTACTATTTTCAGAAAGTGTAGGTAGGTTCAGTAACGGATTTTAGAAGAGGACCAGGGGACCAGTGCTATTCCCAAGGAGATAAAAACAATTTAACGGTGCCATTAACTATTATTCAATTTTTTTTTTCATAAAATAAATTTTTTTTTTAAACTATTTCATTGAAAAGAAATATCACACACAAAAAGCATATTTGGAACAAATTCACTTTGGATTACTACACTGTGAAAAATGAATGTTGTTTTTTCAGTATAATACAGCTAATTTTACAGTAATAAACAAAAAATTGCTAATTGTACAGTAATAAACTGTCAAATTGCTAATTTTACAATAACACTGGTAAACAAGGTTTCTGTTCCTCATTGAGTAAGTGGTGATTTTTATATTTTAGGGGGTGCTGAAAAAGAATACGGAAATAAAAATATTCCATCACCCACAGATTTTTGAAAAATCAAAAATCTTTAAAATGGCATTTATGCAACACATGCACAAGATTTTTGTCATTTACCACTTTATAGAAAAATTACAAAGTTTAAAACTAATATGAAACGCAATATATATATATATATTGCTTGAAAAGTTGTAAAAGAATGAAAAAGATTTTTGATGAAAAAAAACTGATATTTGCAAAAAAAAAAAAATTCCTAAATTTCACACTGTATTTAGCTGTAAATGCCTTAACTATGGATGCTCTCTTATAGGACTTATCATGAACTTTTTTAACTTCTAACTCTCCCAACAGTAAGTGCAGAACATATTAGGAGTCCACCGTAATTGATATCGCGCTTCCATTGCAGAAGTGTCCTGGTGGAAGAGCTCCCCATGGTTGTCGCTGAAATCTCTTCCATTCTTTTATGGGAAAATTTAAGTGAGTTGCAAAAAAAAAAAGAATTTTCAATGGCATTGAACGTTATATTGTAACTTTTTACCATATGTATAGTAAATTTTTCATAGTTAAGACTTCTTTATCCAAAGCTTTAACGAAATTCTTTATCAATCCCAACCAGAGGCGTAGCAAGGGGTGGGCGAATCGGGCGATCGCCCAGGGCCTCGCGCCTCCCGGGGCCTCGCGTCCTCATTTTGCCCCGAAATTTTCTCCATTCAAACTTTGTTCCGAGACAAAATTTTACAAAATATTCCAGAATCATACAGTTAAAAACACGATTTTTTCTCGTCAAAAATTTGAAAAAAAAAAAAAACAAAAACGAAGTGGCCTTGCTTCGAATTTCTGTCCGATCCAACTTTTTCCAAACTGTCGGCGCGCTCTCTTATTCACTGATGTCCACAGTTTTGGCTGAATCTTTGGTGTGCACTGTAGTTCGCCTAAAACTGATAACGCCAGCTACTTTGACGAGTGGGTCACGCCCTATGGAGAGAGATAACGTCAATCAAAGGAGGGGGACGATTTCCGGATTTCAAGAAGGGTTTTGCAGGGATTTTTTTTTGTCCCTACCAACCCCCTTTCCACTAGAAACGTGTTGGTGGTTGTTAAGTTATAAGTCGGCCATTTTTTTTACTCCTGCTTTCTGTAAGGTCGATAACATCTCAAAATGAGTATCCGATACATCGAATCGACCCGGGGAGGCAAACTTTTAATTTATCAAGAGCACATGTATAGGATTAATCGGAAAGTAAAAAGTACACACTACTGGAAATGCTCGGAGGAAAAGTGTAAGGCATCTATAATAATTGAAGATGAAAATATTAAGCGTATTCAAAACACGTTCAATAGTTATAATAAATGTAGAAAAATATGCATATTCATTTAAAACTGACAAATGCATATTAGAACGGGTGTAGCTATACTTAATTGCAACAAAAGTTATCTTTGCACGACCTATAATCACCTGAAAATATGTCTCAATCAAAAGTAAAACAGTAAATAAAAATATTTAATTAAAACTGCACAGGATGATAAAAAGTTAATACATTTGAGTCAACATTTTCTGATGAAAGACTTAAACAAAGTTTTAAGGGTCATTCCATAGTGACTAATGTAACATTAAGAGCTGATTTTGTAACTGCTTTTACTTGTAACTTAAAGGATTAAAAATATTTTTTAGTTATGCTGGTGGATTTACAATGTACATGGTATCTATGTATCATTTCTGCTAAGAATTTAAAACAAAATTACTGGCAGTAGATATTTTTTCAACCAAAATAGCAGCGTGACTAACGTAACGTTTTTGCAACCCTGAAAGTGAATGCTCATGTTGTGAGGCAAACATTTCTCAAAGTTAAGCAAGTGTTAAAAATTGAATGATATATTTGAAAAATGTGTAAAGTTGGCTTTTAAAAACATAACACACATTTATTAAATCTTAATTTTTTTTTAGTCTTGAGTGTCACTTTTACTCAAGATAGAGTGTGACTAAACGTAACGTGACTAACGTAACCATCGAATAACAAGCAGTAAACACATTACAAACTGTTTATTATGGCTAATCTTAGTGATAATTGCAATACTTTTTCAATTTTTTTAAATTTCTTATGTTGTATAATTTTCATTTATTTGTTTATTTATTTATTTTTTGATACTTTTTTCATTTCAGTATTTTTTTTTTCCCCTTCGGCTGAGGTTGACATTTCTGTGGAATGACCCTTAATTTGTCAACTTTGCAATGTTATTTTAAGTTATCACAATAAATAGAAATTTATATACCTTAAACATTTATGTAACTGCAATACTGTGTTGCAGTTCCACTTCTGTTTTCCCCATTCTTATTTAAGTCATTTAGTATTTACCCAAGTATCATCAACTCATCGGATTTTGCTCGGCCGATCAACTAACTCCTCGTAAACTGATCCCGTAACGCACGACGATATCGTTCCGATCAGTATCCGAGCACGGTTTTCGATGAGCTACTTTTCATCGGAAAGCGATATCTTTCGGATCAACTTTCCCGATGAAAATAAGATGAGCAAAATTCCATCGGAAAATGATATCTTTCCGATCACTTTTCCCGATGAAAATAAGATGAGCTATATTCCATCGAAAAACGATATCCTTCCTATCAAATTTCCCGATGAAAATTAACCGAGCTATGTGTTATTGGAAAACTATGTACTTCCAATCAAATTTCCCGATGAAAATATGCCAAGCTACAGATTTCATCGGAAAGAGGTCGTAAAGATCAAATTTTCTGATGAAAATTTTCCCAATCTCAAATTTTTGTTAAATATGCAGTGTTGGTCTCCTTATTCGTAGACTTGGTAGCGTGGTGGTAGAGCGTTGGCTTTCCGCGCTGATGACTCGGGTTCGATGCTGGAGTTAGCCAGTCGCAAATGGTTGGGGGAAATAAAAAAGAGGTTCCAAAATTCACTGCCACGGAACTAAACTGCGCTCTTTTTTCTTTTTTTCTCTTTTTTCTTTAAATTGATCCAACTCTCATCGTATTTTGATCCAAAATTTATCGCCACGGAACTACACTGCTCGTATATTGATCCAACTCTCATCGTATTTTCATCCAAAATTGATCCTAAATTCATCGGCACGGGACTGCACTGCTCGTAAATTGCTCCAAATCTCATCGTAAACTCATCGGATTTTGCTGCTCGGATTCTGATTGGCCGATGAGACATATTGGAGCAATTCCCGATGAAAACTCATCGAAATCCGATCACCGGCCGATGAGAATCTCATCGGGTTTCGATGAATGGCCGATCATCGGCCGATGAGATTATGCTGCTAGGGTAGTAATAAAATGGAACCATGAATAATGTAACCCAATACAAATTTTAAAAGTATCTCTCCTTTCCCATGAAATTTCACCAATGAAATTTCAAATTATTTTTCTGATTTTACTCTCAATTGTAATTTGTTAAAATTATACTGTTTTTTAGTAAATTTTTTGCTATCCAACAATTTGTTCTAGTTTTGTCAGTTTTTTTTTTTTTTCATTTTTGCCGGTTTTTAAAAGTTTCCCCAATGTCCCAGCAAAAATACCATTTTTCCGGCAAAATGCCCAACCCTATTCAAAATTGAAAGAAGATGGCCATTTTGAGACAAAAAATTTGAATTTTGAGCTTTTTGGATTTTTTTTTTTAATTTCAAAACCTCGCCTATGTGAATTCTAGTGCATCGAGGAACCTCTGTGCCAAGTTTGATAAAAATCCGACGAAAACTGTGGATTTGTATATGGAACAAACCAAACAAACAAACACACATACATCCATTTTTATATATATAGACTGAAACTAAAATCGTAAAAATGACTACAGCATTTTTCAGATTGCATATCAAGTCTAAAATCAAATGCTTAACCAGAAATCGAATTATAAGTATATCCAGGGCCGCCGTTTGGGGGGGGATACTGGACCTCTAGTACCGGGGCCCGGAGCTTTGGGGGGCCCGTAAGGTTATGAACATGTTTTTCCAGTTTTAGTGTCAATAATTTCATCAAAAAAAAAAAAAAAAAGAAAGCTGTTAAAAAAAAAAAAAAAAAATCCCGCTTTCCATTGCCGATTCTCAATGTGAAACAATTGCTAGTACAAACACTAATGAATGAAACACGATTGCGCAAAGAAAATTGCACCTCTTTTTAAAATCATCTGGCGATACAAATAACGTGAAAATAAAATCAGGTGCACACTTTCGTAATAAAAAAAAAGTTTTTCCGTAATTTTTTTTTTCTCTCTTTTTTTTTTTACAATTGCAAATGTGCTGAAACGACGGCATAAAAATATGCAATTTGGGGGAGGGGGTGCATGGGGGGGGGCCGCATTAAAATTAGTACCGGGCCCCATCGCTGGTAACGGCGGCCCTGAGTATATCAATGTATCGAAACTATTTTTGGGCTGATACATAGGATACGTTTTCTTTATAAAGTAAGAAGAGTACACAGAAATAAAGTTTTGGTTCTAAGGTGGGGAAAAAATTTTCCTTTCCCCAGCTGCTGAGGGCAATGTAGAATTTAACGTTAGGCCTAGCAACTTAGCAAAAACGTTTTCTCCCTTGTAGAAGTTAGGGATATTTGGAAGGATTTTCTCCCTCTATCACAAAAGTTTCCCCATTCGCACAATTTTTTTTCCCTGGGTCCAGCGACAGTCATCACCTGTCCAGCTCACCTTATCGGTCCCTATTGTACTCTCCTAATCCTCGGCCCCCTGCGGCTCATGGTGACAGGTTCGAGATAAGGAGTTAGGCGGATTCCAGTATGTACCGAATCTTTATCTGCATTCAATTAAAGAACATCTGAGGCCCCTAACCCGGCCAGGGGAACAATGTGTCACTTTTTTTTTTTTTTGAAGGCGATGCCATTGGGGCATAGCCCTCCCCCCCCCCCCAAAAAAAAAAACAGACTAAAATCGAAAACATGGATATAATGGTTAAATTACTAACTGTAACTAAACAAAGCATCATTTAAAAAAAGGTCCGAGAGTCCTGGCTTACAGAGCCTGATTAATGACTAAACCCCCTGCTTTTTAGGGCCCTGAGATAGTTAAAACTGATTCAGCCAATGTTTGAAATTGTAAGGTTGACGCAGACCTACATTGTCGTATCAGAACCACCGCTATTGGATGAAAGTAGAGGCTCTTAAGAATCGATTAAAAAGCCTTTGCTTTTGGTTATATTTAGCTTAAAATGCCTCGTTTACAAAAGAAGTTGATTAGAACTAGCATTTGAAAGCTACAGGCAAATTATAGTATTTGGCTTCCTTCTTAAACTTTTTTCTAGTCAAGAAATCTATATTTGAACATCTGTTTTGCAAGAAAATTTTCTTTTATCTTTTTAATGTCCTCATCTTTCTAAATACCAAGTCAGATGGTTCATTTGTTAGGGATAAGAAATTTCCTTCTCAAGCTGTTTTACTCCATCATACGCCTAGTACGGAAAATGAGTTATTAGTTACAGTGATAAAACGATACTCATGTAGGTTTTTCATGCAAAGTGATTTGGAAATAGCAATTTTTAAATGGTAAAATTAGTTAAAAATCTCATTTTGCTCCTTCAAAATTCCCCCAAAACACCCTCATTTTTGTTTTTCAAATTGAGTACAAGCCCTGAGTGTGGAATCATAAAATCATGCTATTTTACTTGCTTTTTAGCGCATACATTTTAAAATTTTATGTTTCGATTTACACACCAGAAAACAATTCTAACTTAAAAATACTATAGCGGTTGGGCAATGTTCCTAACAGCTAGATCACATGGGATTGTTAATTTTAATCTCAAAATAACTTTGTTAAATATGCCATATTTAGCAATTTTTCATCTATCGTATTATCGCTTTTCTTCTTGTCAATGATAACGATTTGTGGAACCACAAGACATTTTTATTTTGACAGAATATAATTTTTGAGGATTTTTGTTGTTTTTTTTTTATCCTCATATTTTTGTAGTCTCAGTAACCAAAAGTTCTCTCAGAGGCTCTGAAATTGGGGATAGTCTGCTCTACACCCCCTTAAAAAGAGTTCATAGCAGCACTCTTCTGATACATATCCCGCCGCATCGTCAAATCCAAAAAACGGCGTGAGAATTGAAAAAAGCGAAAAACCATGACGGGGTGTTGTATCAGCGCAAAGACACATAAATTAGAAAAATAGTCTGGAATCTTTTTTCTTGCGCAAAATCTAAGTGAAAAATCTAGGAGTTTTTGTGAGAGGAGGGGGGGGGGCATGAGCTCCTCCTGAATTCTCGAAATTCAAGGCATGTGACTGCTCCCCTAAACTTTTGGTCACTCTGCGCCTATGCCTAAAAAGTAGAGCCACTTGACAAGTTCATCGGGTTTTGCCATCCCACCGGCCCCTGTGTTGGTCAGTTTTTTCACCAACAATTTTAAAGGACGATGCCAGAAGTCCGCTAAGCTCAACTAGAATCGAAAGCATGAATGCATTGATGATTTTAAGCAACTAGTAACTAACATATCTAACGCGTTTTCTTACACCCAGAACCTGATTTACCAAGATGCTTATTAGACTCCACTCCCCCTTTGCTCAGGGTACTACTAAAAAATTTTCATTAATATTTTAAAGGACATGTAAATGTTTTTCTCAATAAACTCATCAACAGAAACAGGAAAATAGCAATAAAACGTTTTATTTGAATAAATTTTCAGTGAAGTTTAGATTGTACCCCATGTGAATTCTTGTTATGTGTATCATGAGTGAAATAAAGATTGAATGACACCGCAGACTATAGCCGTGTAAGCGAACTGACAATAAATAAATAAATAAATAGATGAAATTGTAACTCAATGGTTTTTTCCTCAAATTGTACCAGTAAAGTAAAACTGTAAACTGCAAATTAGATGGCTACCGTCCCTAATTTCTAAGCCAAGCCCAGCACACACCATTTACACACTGTTACAAATGTCCCCCTCTCCCCCCGTTTCTTCAGGCACTGTTATTTGTAGACGCTAATTTTGTAAAGATGATTTTTTGATCAATTAGCAGAATTTCTTGAATTTAAGTCTATATTTTTCTCCTGAAACACAAATCAACTGTGCCAACAAAAGTTGCACTAATGGTTGCAACATCAAAATAGACTTAATGCATAGCCGATCTCTTACAGCTTAATATCAATAAAATTTAGAATGAATGAGTATTTATTTGCAGTTTGATAAGTTACAAATTTATTTCATAGATCATCAAAATATAGTGATAAAAAAAATTAAATATATCAAGCATTTCAAAGTAGTTCAAACTACCTCAAAATATATTGTAACGAGTCCGTAGCACCTTCAACTTTCTTAAATAATCATTCCAATCTTGAGGAAGTAACTATAAATTTATTTACAATTATGTACACGTATTTACAATAGGAGCAGGAATTAATTGCTAAACATCCAGTAATTAGGTAGCAAACAGCACACTGCACTCTCAACAGTAACTCAGCACCATGTATCTAACGTGAACAGTAATTAGGAAACTACAAAAGCAAAACGAACATTCGCCCAAGCGAATAAAACGAGTCTCTCAGAAATCAAATCGGAGTAAAAAACTAACTAACTCTGGGCGAAACTGCAGTCTTAGGATGCTATTTGATCGAGCTGTGGGTGCATTTGCTACAGTTCTGCCTCAGCCCTGGCTTACGGGCGGTAACTCATTGCATAACTAACTCTGTTCAAGGCAGTTGGACAGCTATACTCGGAAGGAATTTTCTACAACATTCTAGCAAAATCCGGAGTGTTCTATTCATTCAAACTTAAATAATACATTCAAGAAAATTCTAGCGAGAAAAAGAAAAACCTACAATATTGCAGCTCAGAGCGAAAATGTCTTCATGCTTATTAAATGTAGGGCAAGTGTAAAAACTACAAAATGTTACAGGACCGGTATACAAATGATAAAAGTGATATCTTCAGATACTTTTGCAACATGTCGCCAGATAAAACCAAAACTAGTGACACCAAGAACAATTCAAAAAAATGGTGCAAGGAAGGAAAAAAACAACTATTTACAAGATTTGTAACAATATGTAATTATTACATACTGTATGTTTTTATCTCAAGTATTTTTTAAAATGTATAATAATTTAATTTTTATGATTGACGACAAATACGAGAAGGTTTTCTTTACTTTTATTTTTTATTTATTTTTTAATTTTTTTTTTTTTACTCAGACTAGTTGAATAACTTGAACTGGAATCAATCTCAAAAGGGAGAGGGGGCTCGGGGCCTCGCAAAATTTATTCGCCCAGTCTTAGTTTTGTTCTTGCTACGCTACTGATCCCAACCCAACTTTATGTGCAAAGGTAGGATAACATATATGTTTTACTGATAAGAGGAACGTTTGGATAGTTTCTTCACCAGCAATATAGCGTTTGATCTCTGGCCATTTCTTTGTGATATAATGTTAATATTTTGACCTGCTGTCCCACTCGCACAGAAAACAAAACTACTAATTTGTATAACCAAGTTGCAGACTAGTGAGAATGGCAATTATTTTAAAATCTGCACATATGCTCTATTTATGTTGTGAGCAGCAAATTTCATGAAGTAATTTAGTTATACTTTCGTAAGATTCTTTCATTATGCAAGAATAAGCTATTGGAACCGATGGCATGGCAATTCTATTGTTGAGCCTATTTCTATTGCCTTCCAGCTAGTTTTTGAACCATCGATGAAAAAACGCCATTCTTCTGACTTATATGAGTAATTTAAAGCAGATATCAAAGTAAATTCTGTTTCTACTCCCTTTTTACATATTTTACAGCTGTAATAAGTAAAACATATGCGTTTGTGGATCAAATGCATCTAAAAGAAAAAGGCAATAAACTTATAACTTCTCTAAGATAACCTATATAATTCAAAACGTATAAATGGAATTGCTTAAAATTTGAGGATGATAGAAAAATTTTGCTAGCATATTCCTTTTCGACACCTTGAAATCTATAAGAAACACACGAAGAACATTGAGGAACAGAAATTTCGTTAAAATTTGTTTTTCAGTGTAATAAATTGTAAAATTGCTTATTTTAAGTTTTAAAGTTTTAAATTGGAACCTCTACTGACAGTATTATACTGTTGTTTTTACAGTATAATACAGCTGAATTTTACGGCAATAAACTGTAAAATTGCTAACTTTACAGTAAGAAACTGTAAAATTGCTAGTTCTAGTTTATTACTGTGCATTTTACAGTTTTAAATTGGAACCTCGGCTGCCAGTATATTATACTGTAAAAACAACAGTTGATTTTTTGCTGTGTATGGGAATATTATTTGGCGGTCACTCTCAGCAGCTTCGAGTTCAAGTGTGCATAATATCACGTCTCGTTTATTAATTCTTATTTGTGTGATTGATCTGTTTTAATCATTATGCCACTGTTTGCAAGTAATATTGTGCACTGTCATGCCATTTCGGTGAAATTAAACGCAAAGTTTAGTGCTTAATGGACTTAAAATGTTAAAAAACATATTATACCGCCACATTCTAAGTAGTAATAGTAATTAGTATGTAACATTTCTGTACTTTACGGTTGATTAATTGGCTGGACGGGCTCCTTAAAAAGGGGAACCTCTTGAAAACTTTTTTAATAAAATATTGTTTTACATGGGAGACACTTTTTACTTTTCGTTCCCTTACCGAAAATTACACTGCAAAAAATTAACTGTTGTTTTTACTGTATAATACTGGCAGCCGAGATTCCAATTTAAAACTGTAAAATGCACTGTAATAATCTGTAAAACTAGCAATGTTACAGTTTCTTACTGTAATGTTAGCAATTTTACAGTTTACTGTAGTAAAATTTAGCTGTATTATACTGTAAGAACAACAGTATAATACTGCCAGCAGAGGTTCCAGTTTAAAACTGCAAAATGCACGGTAATAAACTAAAATTAGCAATTTTAGTTTATTACTGTAAAATTAGCAATTTTACAGTTTATGACTATAAAATTAGCTGAATTATACTGTAAAAATAACATTCAGTTTTTACAGTGTATTTCTGTACCCGCCCTTGAGGTAATAGAATTAAAAGTTGAAGTTGCAGTTGACTTTGGAGTTGATCTGAACAAATCATCCTATGAGTGATACCCGCTTCCGATTACAATCACTCTTCATGTTAACAACAAATGAACGACGATAAATATGTTTGCAAGATATCTCTATCGTTGAAGCTTTCATTCATCACCGTCACCCTGACAGCCCGGGGCGTGAAGAGGCTTTGTCTCATCGCCTTTGAGGTTAACAAAACTTTTTCAAGACAGCTAACATCGTTCAAGCATGATTGAATCCGAGGAGGAAACCTTTTATTCCAGCCCTGGACACGCACTATTTAACAGAGACTGATGGATTCCGAAAACCTAAAACGCCACAGCATTGAAAGTTTTGCTGATCACCACCCTCGCTGCCGATCGAGTTCATATTTGCTTTCCAATATAATTACTGTTTTGGCTAAGGGGAGTCGTTGAACCTGTAAATTGTTGAATATAAAAAAGAAGTGAAGTTGGAAATTTCATCAATAATAATTTCACTTGAACAGAGCCTGCAAGTGACGACTGCTTCAATATCGGCAACCTATCCTCACAACTAACCATGCTTAAAAACATTTGCATTTTTTTTTTTTTTTGCTAATGCTATTCAGATTTTTCCCACCAGTAGTGAGTAGAGCGATACAAAAAAATAGCAGTTTGTAGCGATTTCAGGAAACTACTTTTAAATTAAAAAAAAAATAAATATATGAAAAAAATTAAAAAAGGAGAGAACGAAGGAAAAAAAACAAGGTTTAATTGACTCTGACTGATGCAAATCTTGCACTACAGCAGCGGACGCAATGAGAAATAAGAACCATAAAAATAAGAGCTGATCTTAGATACATCGCTTTGAAAAACAAATGCATTCTATCTGTTTGATATCATTGGTTTATTTGGCATCATAATTTTTATATTCCTTCAAATAATTTTCGTGTTCCTAAATATTCCCTGGCAAGAAGTTTAAAAAAAATGAAGGTTGAATTCTTTCAATCTTTCAACTGTTGAATCCTTTCTTGTGGCAACTATTCGTAAAAATTGCAAAAAAAAAAAAAAATCTAAAAAGGACAATTTTTAGCCAAAAAAAAAAGGGGGGGGGAACAACAAGGAAAAGTAACAAATAAATTCAAAGAAAATTCCTGGTTCGATTCCATATTCAAATGAGTTAATTTATTAATGTAAATCACTTCTCGAATTTTTTTTTTTTTTTTTTTTTTTTTTTGTCAATCCTCAAACGGTGTATGCTTTTTATTTATTTATTTTTTAAAAAAGTAGCGAAGTAGCGACTACAATTCAAAAGTAGTTTGTAGTCGCTACATTTAAAAAAAAGTAGTTGTAGCTGTAGTTAACTACATTTGTAACAGAGTAGTTGTAGTTCGCTACAAAATAAATGTAGTTTTTCAAACCACTGGTTTAAAGCTTATTTAAAACTGCTAAAGTAAAATAAAATTCTAATAAATGACACAGTTATTTTGTTTCTTTTTAAAAGATATTTTTCACATTCAATTTTACGTAAATTAGAACATCTTCTATTTGCATTTGCAAGATTTTTTTTTGCTGTTAGGTCTGTTCAGTCTGTCTTTTCCAGGACGTCAATAACTTATATCAGCGAACATAAGCGTAGCGTCAGGGGGGCACAGGGGGGCAAGTGCCCCGCCAACTTGATGGACACTGAAAATTTAGAACCTGAGGTTTTGTTAAATCGAAGCGAAAATCATAATGAGAGTCTCATTTACAGTTTTTTTTCATTACTTTTATTTAAGTATTATACCCGTATGTTTGGGGGGGGGGGAAAGGAAATGTAGACCCACTGTTAAAATTTTCAACGTTTGGCTTTTTATTTTTTCCGAAACAGGGACAAAAATCTTGAAAAAGATTGTTTCGGTTTTCGTTACCGGTTATCCACTAACGTAGCCAGAATTACCGTCTGAAGGGAATTTGTTTAGTCAAAACAATCTTTAGAATTGCCAATAATGTTAAATGAAAGGCCTCTAAATAGTGTACACCCCCCCCCCTGGCGCAATATTTTATCCTGACTTTCTCCCTCCATGATTATTGTACTACTAAAATAATAAATGGAAGAAGTTTTGAATCATAAATCATACTTCTTTGTGTAAGGCAATGAGAAGCAAAGGAAAAATTCAAGTTTTAAGGAAACACGTTAAGAGATCAGACCTTAGGTAGGCTTTCACTGGAAAAAGGTTTCTGAGTCGTGCTATAGATTAGCAATTACCAGGACTACCAGTACCATTTCTATCCCCAAAAGAGATCAGAGGTTCTCCTACCATTTACTTCCTACTCTTACCATTGACTTTACTATTCCATATTTTTAATTTTGGCATTTACGAGTACATCCCATTGCTTCCGGCTGCCTCATATGAAACTTTTTCAGGCATAAATTTTATAATTATGTGTCACTGCTTATTATATTAAAAATAATTTTAACTAGAAAGTACATTTTTTACAAAATCTGGCTCATTGTAAGAGAGAGAAAGATAAAAGACGATCTCTTTATCCTGTGTAATGCAGTGAAAAGTCAATTTTTGTAATTAAAAGATGGATTTTAGCACAGAATTAATTTTTATTTTCCCAAATAAAAAATTTCAACTTTTAAGCGCTTTTTTCAAGCATTTGTCAGTCATAACACATCAAAGAGAAATTAAATGCTAAATGCAGGCTAATGACTAAAGTGTTTGTACTTATAAGCTACGGTAAACTTAAGAATACTAATGATTTTGCTTATGATCGTCTTCAATACATTCTCTCTCTATTTTTTTTTTTGAACTTACCTTTGAATTCTTTCAACCTTTGTCATTGTAAAATAACTTATTCCTGATTGAGAAAAGATATTTGTTTTAACCTTTTTTTTTTTAATTTTGTTTCTTTTTTCCCCTCTTTTTCCTTGTATTCCCTTTTTTATTAATGTAATTTTCATTTATTTCGTTGTTTGCTATTTTTTGCTACAGTTGTGTTTTCATAATTTTAATGAGTGCGTTTTAAATGACTATTTTTTGCTTACCTTTATACTCTTTTTTTTTTTTGCAAAGAGTGATCTATTTCTTCCTATATTAGATATTAAGTTGGGTCACCAGGGTCAAAGGCAGTGTTCTTAATTGCTACTGCAAGTTTTACCCCTGAAAATAACTTAGTTAAATATGCAACACTTCAGCAATTTCTCAGATTTAATATTTGTAATCCCCTTCCTCTTTTCTCTCGCTCTTATTCCTTGTTGATTAATGTATATGTCAGCGATTTTTGGAAGCACAAGCCATTTTTATTTCGATCGAGTGTAAAATTTTTAAAAAGTTTTGTTTTCCTCGTTTTTCCTCGCATATTTGTAATCTCAACTACTTCATATTTGGCCTCAAAATGCGGAATTTTAAGCCTATTTTTCAAAAAATTTCCCCGGGGGAACCCCGCCCCCACCCCAAATGAGGAATCTGCATGCATTTTTTTTATTTTTTTAAATGAAAGTTCAGGTCATTTCATGACGATAGACACCAATTTCAGTTCAATCGGACAATTAGTTATTTTGTAATAAATTCTTAAAGTCGCCTGATAAGCCCCGCCCCCTATTTTCCCCATCTCCGCTGATGCCCGGCTGATGACGTCGCAATTCACTTTACTCCTTCTCACCCTGGGCGCTCGCTCGTAAGTTCCCAATAGAACCGGGGTCTCCAAACGTTTTGCCCACGGGCCACTTTTGAAAATTACAAGGCTCGAGGCCAGTCCACCCCTCCCCCTTCCCCCCTCCTAAATAGATATATAGCTCATCATACACATCGTAATTTAGAATCAGATAAATTTATTGTATTAGAAACAGTTGAAATATATGTAATAACTGATGCACCATAGTGCGACTCGTATAGGGGGACAAGGGGAGGGGATGTCCCCTCACTTACAAAAGGAAAAGGGCCCTTCCCCCTTACTTTTGCAGAATAAAAAAGTAATGATCGATTGAAATCCTTTTTTAGCCTACTTTCCCGTTAAAAATAAAAGAAAGACGAAAAAAGTATTAAAAGTAGCTTAATGCATCTAAAAAATATCGCCAAGTCCAAAAAGTATCGCCAAGTTAAAAAAATATCGCCAAGTCCAAAAAATATCGCCAAGTTAAAAAAATAAAAAGGTAAAATGAATATCGAAAAATTAAAAATTTGAAAGTAGGGTATTGAGATGGGGAATTTGTGTGTCGGTCGGTCGGTCGGTCGGTCGGTCTGTCTGTCCCCCCCTAATAACTTTTGAATGAACATTCCGATTTTGACAAACTTTTTTTTGTTGGAAAGATCTCGGCGAGTACAGCTCATTCCCATATTTGATTTTTTGATTTGAACAATTTTTGGTTCAACTTTGAGCCGTTCAAAAAACCGGTCCCGCGATACTAACTTTTTAATGAACAGTCCGATTTGAACAAACTTTTTTTTGTTGGAAAGAACTTTTCAAGGGTACTTCATTCCCGTATTTACATCTCCGATTTGAACAATTTTTCGTTCAACATTGAACCGCTCAATCAAGCTGTCACCCCTAATAACTTTTGAATGAACAGTCCGATTTAAACAAACTTTTTTTGTTTGAAGCATCTCGGCAAGGATACTTTATTACCGTATTTAAATTTTCAATTTGAACACTTTTGGTTCAACATTGAACCTTTTAAGCAACCTTTCTCCACCTAATAACTTTTGAGTGAACCGTCCGAATGGAATGAATTTTTTTTTGTTCGAAAGATCTCATCGAGTGCAGCTCACTCCCATATTTGATTTTTCGATTTGGACAATTTTTGGTTCAACTTTGAACCGTTCAAACAACCGGTCCCGCGATGCTAACTTTTGAGTGAACAATCCGATTTGAACAAACTTTTTTTGTTCGAAAGATCTTTTCAAGGATACTTCATTCCCGCATCTACATTTTCGATTTGAACAATTTTTCGTTCAACATTGAACCGCTCAATCAAGCTGTCACCCCCATAAGCGTAGCGTCGGGGGGGCACAGGGGGGCACGTGCCCCCCCAACTTGATGGACACTTAAAATTTCGAACCTGAAGTTTTGCAAAATCAAAACGAAAATCACTATCCGAGCATCATTTGCAGTTTTTTTTTTTTACTTATTTTATTTAAGTATTATACCAGCATGTTTGAAGGGGGGAGGGGGCAAGGGGGAATATAGGACCATTGTCAAAATCATTGCTTGCATTTTATTTTTTTCGAAACAGAGACGAAAATCAGCAGAAAGATTATTTCCACTTTTGTCACCATTTACTCACTAATACGGCCAGAATTACCGTCCAGAAGGATTTTTTTTATAGTCAAAACCGTCTTTAGGATAGTCAATAATGTTAAATACAATGCCTCTGAGGGGTGCCCCCCCCCCCCTGATGAGCCAGATTTTATCTTGACCTTCTCCATGCTTTTTGCATTACTAAAATAATAATTCGGAGAAGTGTGGAATCATAAATCATGCTATTGTGTAAAATGCAACAAGAAACAAAGGTATTAAACAGAAAAATTCAAGTTTTAAGTAAACGTGGGTTAAAGATCAGACCTTATGTAGGCTTTATTGGAAAAAGTTTTCTAAGTTATGCTATAGATCAGCATTTATCAGAGCTACTAGTGTCATCTCTTGCCACAAAACAGATAGGAGGTTCTGCTACTATTTACTTTACTTGTCTCAAAATTTTTAATTTGGGCATTTTACATTCGTTTGCTTCCGGCTGCCTGATATAAACCTTTTTCATGCATAAATATTATACTTCTATGTTACTGCTTATTATATTAAAAAATAATTTGAACTAGAATATTCTTTTTTCGAAAAATCTGGCTCATTCTAAGACAGAGAAAGATACAGAGGAGAGAATGATAAAATACGATCTCTTTATCTTAGGTAATGCAGTGAAAAGTTTTTTTTTAAATATAAAATGTGGATTTTCGCACAGAATTATTTTTTAATCTTCCCAAATAAAAAATTTCAATTTTTAAGTCCTTTTTTCGAGCATTTGTCAGTCATAATCATATCAAAGAGAAATTAAATGCTAAACACTGGCTTATAACTAAAAAACTCTCATAATGCATAATAAAGAAAAATATATCATTTTTTCATTTTTAAAAACTACTTTAAATTACGTAGTTTGGGTAGTACTTAAGTACATTGTTAAGAACATGTTTGTACTTAGAAGCTATGACAAACTTAAGAATACTTATGCTTTTACTTATGATCGTCTTCAAGACATTTTTTTCTTCTTTTTTTTAAAAAAAAACTTGCGTTTGAATCTTTTCAACTTTTGTCATTGTGCGAAGATATTTACTGTAACATTTTTTTTTTAATTTTTTTTTCTTTTTTTTCCTTTTTTGTCGTTTTTTTATTGATATAATTTCAATTAATTTCCTTGTTTGCTATTGTAACGAGTCCGTAGCACCTTCAACTTTCTTAAATGAGCATTCCAATCTTGAGGAAGTAACTATAAATTTATTTACAAGTATGTACACTATTTACAATAAGAGCAGGAAACAATTGCTAAACATCCAGCTATTAGGTAGCAAAACAGTACACTGTACTCTCAACAGTAATTCAGCACCACGTATCTAACGTGAACAGTAATTAAGCAATTACAAAAGCAAAACAACCATCCGCCCAAGCGAATGAAAACGAGTCACCAGATCAAATCTGAAAACAACTGACTGACTTGTGTTCAAGGCCAGCTATTTATACACGAAACGAATTCCCGACAACATTCTAGTAAAATCTGGAGTATTCTGTTTATTCATAACTTGAAATAATCCATTGAGAACGCTCTAGCAATAAAAAGAAAAAAAACTTCTCCGAGCGAAAAATGTCTTCATGCTTATTAAAGTTAGGGCAAGTGTAAAAACTGCAAAGTGTTACAAGGCCGGTATACAAGTGATAAAGGTGATATCTTCAGATACTTTTGCAACATGACGTCAGATAAAACCAAAACTAATGAAAATGATGCAAGGCAGGAAAAACAACAACTATTTACAAGATTTGCAACACTATTTTTTGCTTCAGTTGCATTTTCATAATTTTTATGAGTACGTTTTACGTGACTATTTTTTTCCTTGCCTTTATACTCTTTTTTTTTTTTTGCAAAGAGTGCTCTATTTCTTCCTATATTGGATATCAAGTTAGGTCATTAGGGTCAAAGGCAGCGTTCCTAACTGCTATAGAAAAGTTTACCCTTAAAATAACTTTGTTCAATATGCATTTCAGCAATTTTTCTGATTTAATATTTGTTATTCCCTCCCTCTTCTCTCTAGCTCTTATTTCTTGTTAATTAATGTCGACGATTTGTGAAAGCACAAGCCAATTTTTATTTTGATCAAATGCAAAAATTTTAAGTAGTTTTTGTTTGTTTCGTTTTTCCTCACATTTTTAGTTTCAACTACTTTATAAAGGTCCTCAAAATGCAGAATTTCACGCTTCTTTTTCAAAAAAATTCCCGTAGGGAACACCCTTCCCCCACAAAAAATAAGGGACAATCAACAGTCTCCCCCCACCCAAAATAAGGGATAACAACTCTACTTAAAAGAGGTCATTGCATCACTCTTCTGATATCCATGCCGCTATTAGGCAAACTTGTATGTAAATACGTAAATTTCTCAAAGAAGAGGGGAAGGAGTTGTCCTCTCCCAATTGATTGACACTCACAAATGACCGTCCTGGTTAATTCTAAATCCAACACTGGTAGTAACTGGCTACTAAAAAGAAAAAAGAAGAAATTGTGCGTACAATTCATTGGAACAGTAAGAGAATACCTTACAGAAAAGTTAGGTGAAAAATCTTTGCAGGGGGAGGGGGGGTCAAAAGCTCCAACTTCACTTCTGAAATTTTTGACCTGTGCCCCCCCAAAACTTTTGGTCACGCTACGCCTATGCTCCTACCCCAATCATTCAAACTCGTTTAAAATACTATTTTTAAACCTCAATTTCGAACTTTTCGCAGGAGAGTCACCGAAACCAAACTTTTTTCTTTGCTTATAATAGCTATTTTTTTACTTCGACTTCAAAAAATTTACGATGGAGAGTCCCGAACCCCATCCCTTCAATTAAAATTAACTGCACATTATAAGAAACTTAATTTTCGTGACTAAATTTTTAAATTATACCTGTGCCCCCCTGTCGGGAAAGCTTGCCCCCCTGTCGGGCATTTCCTAGCGCCACCTCTGCAAAAAAAAGTTTATTTCATTCGGACGGTTCACTCAAAAGTTATTAGGTGGGGAAAGGTTGCTTGAACTGTTCAATGTTGAACGAAAAAGTGTTCAAATTGAAAATTTAAATACGGTAATGAAGTATCCTTGCTGAGATCCTTCGAACAAAAAAAAAGTTTATTTAAATCGGACTGTTCACTCAAAAGATATTAGGGGTGACCATAGGCGTAGCGTGACCAAAAGTTTTGGGGGGGCACAGGTCAAAAATTTCAGAAGTGAAGTTGGAGCTTTTGACCCCCCCTCCCCCTGCAAAGATTTTTCACCTAACTTTTCTGTAAGGTATTCTCTTACTGTTCCAATGAATTGTACGCACAATTTCTTCTTTTTTCTTTTTAGTAGCCAGTTACTACCAGTGTTGGATTTAGAATTAACCAGGACGGTCATTTGTGAGTGTCAATCAATTGGGAGAGGACAACTCCTTCCCCTCTTCTTTGAGAAATTTACGTATTTACATACAAGTTTGCCTAATAGCGGCATGGATATCAGAAGAGTGATGCAATGACCTCTTTTAAGTAGAGTTGTTATCCCTTATTTTGGGTGGGGGGAGACTGTTGATTGTCCCTTATTTTTTGTGGGGGAAGGGTGTTCCCTACGGGAATTTTTTTGAAAAAGAAGCGTGAAATTCTGCATTTTGAGGACCTTTATAAAGTAGTTGAAACTAAAAATGTGAGGAAAAACGAAACAAACAAAAACTACTTAAAATTTTTGCATTTGATCAAAATAAAAATTGGCTTGTGCTTTCACAAATCGTCGACATTAATTAACAAGAAATAAGAGCTAGAGAGAAGAGGGAGGGAATAACAAATATTAAATCAGAAAAATTGCTGAAATGCATATTGAACAAAGTTATTTTAAGGGTAAACTTTTCTATAGCAGTTAGGAACGCTGCCTTTGACCCTAATGACCTAACTTGATATCCAATATAGGAAGAAATAGAGCACTCTTTGCAAAAAAAAAAAAGAGTATAAAGGCAAGGAAAAAAATAGTCACGTAAAACGTACTCATAAAAATTATGAAAATGCAACTGAAGCAAAAAATAGTGTTGCAAATCTTGTAAATAGTTGTTGTTTTTCCTGCCTTGCATCATTTTCATTAGTTTTGGTTTTATCTGACGTCATGTTGCAAAAGTATCTGAAGATATCACCTTTATCACTTGTATACCGGCCTTGTAACACTTTGCAGTTTTTACACTTGCCCTAACTTTAATAAGCATGAAGACATTTTTCGCTCGGAGTGGTTTTTTTCTTTTTATTGCTAGAGCGTTCTCAATGGATTATTTCAAGTTATGAATAAACAGAATACTCCAGATTTTACTAGAATGTTGTCGGGAATTCGTTTCGTGTATAAATAGCTGGCCTTGAACACAAGTCAGTCAGTTGTTTTCAGATTTGATCTGGTGACTCGTTTTCATTCGCTTGGGCGGATGGTTGTTTTGCTTTTGTAATTGCTTAATTACTGTTCACGTTAGATACGTGGTGCTGAATTACTGTTGAGAGTACAGTGTACTGTTTTGCTACCTAATAGCTGGATGTTTAGCAATTGTTTCCTGCTCTTATTGTAAATAGTGTACATACTTGTAAATAAATTTATAGTTACTTCCTCAAGATTGGAATGCTCATTTAAGAAAGTTGAAGGTGCTACGGACTCGTTACAATAGCAAACAAGGAAATTAATTGAAATTATATCAATAATAAAAAACGACAAAAAAGGAAAAAAAAGAAAAAAAAATTAAAAAAAAAATGTAACAGTACATATCTTTGAACAAAGACAAAAGTTGAAAAGATTCAAACGCAAGTTTAAAAAAAAAAAAAAAAGAAAAAAAATGTCTTGAAGACGATCATAAGTAAAAGCATAAGTATTAAGTTTGTCATAGCTTCTAAGTACAAACATGTTCTTAACAATGTACTTAAGTACTACCCAAACTACGTAATTTAAAGTAGTTTTTAAAAATGAAAAAATGATATATTTTTCTTTATTATGCATTATGAGAGTTTTTTAGTTCTAAGCCTGTGTTTAGCATTTAATTTCTGTTTGATATGATTATGACTGACAAATGCTCGAAAAAAGGACCTAAAAATTGAAATTTTTTATTTGGGAAGATTAAAAAATCAATTCTGTGCGAAAATCCACATTTTATATTTAAAAAAACTTTTCACTGCATTACCTAAGATAAAGAGATCGTATTTTATCATTCTCTCCTCTGTATCTTTCTCTGTCTTAGAATGAGCCAGATTTTGCGAAAAAAGAACATTTTAGTTCAAATTATTTTTTAATATAATATCCAGTAACATAGAAGTATAATATTTATGCATGAAAAAGGTTTATATCAGGCAGCCGGAAGCAAACGAATGTAAAATGCCCAAATTAAAAATTTTGAGACAAGTAAAGTAAATAGTAGCAGAACCTCCTATCTGTTTTGTGGCAAGAGATGACACTAGTAGCTCTGATAAATGCTGATCTATAGCATAACTCAGAAAACTTTTTCCAATAAAGCCTACATAAGGTCTGATCTTTAACCCACGTTTACTTAAAACTTGAATTTTTCTGTTTAATACCTTTGTTTCTTGTTGCATTTTACACAATAGCATGATTTATGATTCCACACTTCTCCGAATTATTATTTTAGTAATGCAAAAAGCATGGAGAAGGTCAAGATAAAATCTGGCTCATCAGGGGGGGGGGGGCACCCCTCAGAGGCATTGTATTTAACATTATTGACTATCCTAAAGACGGTTTTGACTATAAAAAAAATCCTTCTGGACGGTAATTCTGGCCGTATTAGTGAGTAAATGGTGACAAAAGTGGAAATAATCTTTCTGCTGATTTTCGTCTCTGTTTCGAAAAAAATAAAATGCAAGCAATGATTTTGACAATGGTCCTATATTCCCCCTTGCCCCCTCCCCCCTTCAAACATGCTGGTATAATACTTAAATAAAATAAGTAAAAAAAAAAAAACAACTGCAAATGATGCTCGGATAGTGATTTTCGTTTTGATTTTGCAAAACTTCAGGTTCGAAATTTTAAGTGTCCATCAAGTTGGGGGGGCACGTGCCCCCCTGTGCCCCCCCGACGCTACGCTTATGGGTAGGAGCACTCCCCTGAAAATTTTTCGAAATTTAAACCCCAAAATAAAGAATTGTTTTCAGGAAATTATCATGGATGGCGGAGGATATTGCTCAGAGAGACTCTCCTCGTGACTTTTTTGAAATTCAAGTACTAAAAACGCTTTTTTAGACAATCTTTAATTATGTAGAGTGGCAATGGTGCACTACACTGGATATATATATGTTTTTTTTTTTTAGTTTTAAGTCTAAAAATCCCATTTGTTGGCAATTTTCGATTAAGTAGCAGAGTTTTATTGCAGATTTCTTAATTGGAGAGGGACCACGTGTGGTACAATTTTTAATCAGACCTCTTGTTTACAGTTTCTATTTTTGAGAAATAGAGTGGCTTCTTATTTAAAAAAAAAAGGACAGGGGCATCGTTTGGTTCGGGACTCTTCCCCGAAATATTCTTAAAATTAACTCCTAAAAACGCAATTCATGGGGGCTTTGACGACGATAGGGTAAGGGTTGTGGGACAGAGACTGTCTCCCAGAAATTATTCAAAATTGTCCCAAAAACAAAAATTTTATATGCTTTTTTTCGACAACGTTTTTGAAAATCTAGTTGGCTTTATAGGTTATTGTTGTTTCTTGGGTGGGGGGGAGGAGTAATTTTAAAATTTCCTATTTCTTGATTTTTCCCCATTAAGAAAAACAAGAAGCCAACCCTTGTCAGCAAGTAATTGATATGTTTCTATGAACGGAATATTAGAGTAGTGTAAGTTTAAAGGGGGAGGCGGCCCGGTGACCTAACTGATGAAAAATCGCTCAGATTGGCTCTCGGTGATGGCCCTGGTCAGCTGCCCCAATGAAGCAATAGCGATTTTTATTATTATTATTATTTATTTATTTCAACTGCTGCTCGCAAAGGTTTCTATGATGTTACTTTTCCTTTCGGTTAAAAAACATTCGAAAATAATATTTCTTTAGTTAGAAGTTAGATTATAGAAAATCCTTAACAAAGATTTAAAGAGCACATTTCCTATCTAAATTTCACAGAAAAAAAATTTTCTCATCTTAATTCATGTCTTTCTATACATTTTATTTATTTTTTAACACTGGGAAGGTTTTTCTCTTTTTTTACATTGCAAAATGAGATTGACGCCTCCTTACCTGGAAAACTGGCAGGGGATCGGGAGAACGGCCTTGTGTTAAAGAATTGCACAACAGTGTGATTCCATTTGTTTACCTATTTGCTTGAAATTCGAACCAAAGAAAAGAAAAAATGTTTTCTAAAGTGCAAGAAAACTATTTTTTTTTTGTATGCACGGTAAAACATTTAAAATTAATGTAGGTGCAATTTATTTTTTCTTTTAGATCAAATGTTATAAAAGCATTACAAACAACCAACAGCAGTTACATCCTGCTGCTATTATTTAATAGATTAATGGAAAAATCATATAACGGTAATCTCATAATGCGACCGTTAATTAAAGCGTTTGCTACGATTTATAGATATATGCTTCCCATTTATTGACATGTATTTTAAAATGAACACATGCATTTTAATGAAAAAAAAAAGAAAATTAAAAGCAAACCAAAATAATTTCTGTTTGTTACCTTGTTGATGAAGGAAAACGTTTCAGTCTACCTATCATAGGGTTCAAGGACAACAGGAGATCCATACCCTGATCCGATGATGGAGAGAAAGTCCAGCGGATACGAACGACAGGAAAAAAATTCTTTCGACGAAAACGTCTTTCTTTCGTATGCTCTTTTCACTTTTCTAAAGACGAAGCCTTCGAGCTCCCGCCAAAAATCATCCCCCCCCCTCGACCGACGACACCTGTTACACTAATTAAACTGTCTGACGATGCACATCATACAATAGTGATTGGCGATGCATTTCCCCCCAACCCTGGATGCAATTCGCAATTCCGGAGTCCTGAGAGGGGGAGATGTCTTTTCCTTTCTTCACACAGTCGTCGTGTCTTACGTCCCCTAATCACCCACCCCTTCTCGGCAGTTGGTGGCAAAGGCCCTGAGAGAAACACGTGTCTAGCTCAGATTCTCAGAAAGAACTTGCCACCCTGCTGGCGATTTGCGGGTGCGGACCTTTGCTGGTTTGAAAAAGAAAAGGGAAAATTTTCCTTTCCCACTTGAACAAAAATAACTTTCTCCAGCAGAACTTACGTTCATTCAAAAGAGATACGACGGCAGCAACTCGATGGTAGAGTCCTGAAGGTTCTCGTGTTCCAAATTAGTCTGGAATTGCATATTTTGTCAAATAATGAGAATATCTTAAGAAAAAAAAAAGGTTTTTTCAGTTGAATGATTTTATTGCAATAATTTTACTGATCTGTCGGAATCAGAAAAGTTTTCGGCACTTAGATTTCTGTCGGAAAATTTGATCGTCGGAAAAATTTTCCCGACGAAGTTAGAAATTTTCCCCGATGGGGGGGCAAGACGTTTCCGACAGGGGGGCAATTGCCCCCCCTGCCCCATAGCTAGCGCCGCCACTGTTTTTTTGTTTGAAAGATCTCGGAGAGGCTCATTCCCATATTTCGCTTTTTGATTTGAACCATTTTTCGTTCAATATTGAACCGTTCAGAAAAAAAAATTAACATTAGCGTCTATGAGGAATTTAAGTTGAATGTTGATCCTGAACTTAAAGTCGGATTTCCTTCAAATTAACTTTGTAAGAAAATGATTTTGATAAATAATGTTTGTAAAGTACTTTTCTGAGTAATCTTCTGTGAGGACTCTGATTCCGACTCCGACTCCGCAAACATGGCGGAAATGCAGGCTCAGAAAAAAAAAAATTACTGACTGTGCAGACGATTTTTTGTTTTTTGTTCATTTGTTTTATTTTATTTATTATATTATTATTTTTTTCAGACGATTTTTTTTTGTAACAAAACAAAACGCGAACATTTTATTCTTTATTTATATTTAACAACTGGCAACGGATTAAAAGTGAAATTCGAGACATTTTATCACGGAGTAGAAAGAAGGAGAGAAATGTTCTACGGATGCGCTAGTTTGAAAGTGGCAACAAATTCTCACACGCCGCCAGAGGACGCTAGCTGAAACGCTCCCTACTTCCTACGGGATTCAATGTAAATGATACTGAATCTGTCCTCTCTTTAAATGCTGCTATGGGAAAGAAAAAATTTTTTTTTCAACTGGATTTTGATGTAAATCTTCGACTGACATTATGAATTAAGTATGATTTTCATCCCACGAAAATAGGAGCCGTATTTTTTGAGAAATAGGTTTAATCGAATGCACTTACCAACTTGCCAAATCTGACAGAATCTGTCATTTTTTAAAGACTGCTGTTGGTAAGAGGTTTTTTTTTTTTCAACTGGATTTTGGTGTAAATCTTCGATTGACATTATGAACTAAATATGACTTTGATCCCACTGAAGTTTTGCCACTTAATTTTTTTATTAATTAAAAATATTTAGTAGACAAAATAATTATTATAGACTATATTTTCATATTACCTTCTTTTTTACATGTTCATATTTTTATTTAATTACCATTTGTAATCAGTAATTGAAAAATTTATTTATTCATTATTATTATTTTTCTAAAAATACTAATTATACGTAGAACAGAATCGCTTTTTTTCTTTTCCAGACATTCCAAGCACACTCACACGCACACAAAATAAATAAATAAATAAATAAAATAATAAAGAAATAAAAGAACTAATGTGGATTAAAAATATTAATTAATGAATAATTTTTATTCAAAACAAATCAGCCCATAATTTTAATTAAAAAATAAATTAATCAATAATTTAAATAAATGAATTAATTAATTAATTAGCTTTAAAAAATCCCCCCCCAAAAATTTTTATGGCGCAACATGCGCCATAATCCCCCCCCCCCCTGTGGGCACCCCTGGTTAGAGATACATTATATTAGTCTAGGTTTAAGCAAAAAAGATAAAAAAAATTCGAAAATTAAGCCAATGAATATATTTTTAATTGTAAAAATTATGTAAATATAAAATTTCCTATTATTAGGTAAAAACGAAGAAAAATAATAATAATGAATAAATAAATTTTTCAATTACTGATTACAAATGGTAATTAAATAAAAATATGAACATGTAAAAAAGAAGGTAATATGAAAATATAGTCTATAATAATTATTTTGTCTACTAAATATTTTTAATTAATAAAAAAATTAAGTGGCAAAACTTCAGTGGGATCAAAGTCATATTTAGTTCATAATGTCAATCGAAGATTTACACCAAAATCCAGTTGAAAAAAAAAAAACCTCTTACCAACAGCAGTCTTTAAAAAATGACAGATTCTGTCAGATTTGGCAAGTTGGTAAGTGCATTCGATTAAACCTATTTCTCAAAAAATACGGCTCCTATTTTCGTGGGATGAAAATCATACTTAATTCATAATGTCAGTCGAAGATTTACATCAAAATCCAGTTGAAAAAAAATTTTTTTCTTTCCCATAGCAGCATTTAAAGAGAGGACAGATTCAGTATCATTTACATTGAATCCCGTAGGAAGTAGGGAGCGTTTCAGCTAGCGTCCTCTGGCGGCGTGTGAGAATTCGTTGCCACTTTTAGATAGCAGAGATTTAGCTCCTCCCCTTTAACCTCCTTGCATTTTATTAACGGACGAGTTTTTTTTTTTTTTTTCTTCTTTCTTTGATAAAATGTGTTTTGATGCTCTTTGTACTTTTATTTATTTATTTATTTTATTATTATTATTATTATTATTTTCTTTTTTTTTTTTTTTTGAAAACGATGGAGGATATTTTCTACGGAGGAACTGTAACAGTTACACTCTTTAAAAGGTGCGACAAAACTTTATTTATTCGTTAATTACTTTTTACGTGTCTATTTCATCTGATGAAAGGGGTATATTTTGCTTTTCGAAATCAGCTCTTAGTGCTAAAGAAGTATGTTTGACATAATTTTAAGTCTCAGATAATCAAGAGAATAATGATCAGATGCGAGAATGCCGATGTCGATGTACGGGAAAGTAGGCTCGTTTAGTTCTTGACAGAACTTCTTGTTTACTCAGTGGGTTGATTTATTTTACGGAAGTAAAAACTGCAAATTCTAAAAAACGGACTTCTTTCCAGGCCATTTCATAAGGGTAGAACTTAGAATCGGAAGGCGTATGTCAAAGGTGGCTATCCGTCTTAATTTTTAAGGCCACTTCTCACTTTTTAAATTGGTCTTTTAATCATTAGTGTTAAAATCTATGTAACAAAATTCTTTAAAAAAAGACTTCAGGGGTGCTGCCTCCTCCCACGCATACGTTTCTTTTGACCCCCACTTTTTTGGTGCACCAGCCGCCTATGAACTGCACTTTCAGATAAGCGTTGAGGCATTCCTACAATTTAAAAACGAGCTTCAAGTTTTATATTATTTTTCAGTTTCCATTCATAGAATGTAGAATTTTTCTTAGACCATCATAACTAACATTCATTAAACACTGGGGTGAAAAACTAAAATAATCAAAGTTACTTAAAAAATGATTCCAAATTGGTTTATTTCCGAAGCTACCTACTCCATAACATTAAAAATTTCCTACTGTATCATCATTAATTATTATTTATGAAAAAAATTACATTTATTACCTGTTAGAAACATTTTGTATAACCTTATTAAATCTTTTATGGACTTAGAAATTTTCCCTAATGTGTTTTTCGAACGATGCTTAATTTCTAAAGAAACAAATCACAAAAAATTATAATGAAATTTTTAAAGGCTAGATTAAGACAGAATACAGAAGCTAAACTACTTGGTGTCAATTCATGATTTAACGATTGATATTGCCTTTATCGTAATATGTGATATTAGCAACTCGCAAAATATAAATACACAATAAATTCTCACAGTAGATTAAATTATACCTACCAATAGACTGAGCTCATGTATGCATCTGAAATCTAGCCCAAAGCTGTGGGCCAGATTTTAGATACTCGCGGGCCATAGTTTGGAGACCCTTGCAAAATAAATTCGGTAGCATTCTCAAGATGGCTCCAAGTACGAACTGCCATTATTTTGTTGAATCTTGTTGCAAATCTTCAACATTTAACACACCAAATTCAATTTTTTTTAATGCACAAAAGGAGAAGACAAGAATAGTGCAAGAGCGATAAAAAAATAAATAAAAATAAAAGTAAACTGAAAACTGTTTGTGTTCTTCACTGTTCTATTGTGAAAAATATTTTACAGTAATTTATTTAATAGTATATCAATTATACAAGACCGGTTTTCATTTTATCCATTTATCGGTATGCATATTTACACCTTTTTTCATTAAAAAGTGTTTTCTTTAGATGAATCTTTCATTACATTGAACTAAAAATTATGAATATGGAAGGTACTCTAGATCACTCCTTTAAAATTAAAAAAAAATAATAATTAAATAAAAAAAAAAAAAAAACTCCGAACTGAACTGATTTTATTTTTCCGAAGGATAATCGTGTACAGGTTATTGTTATCATTGCTTGTTTGTTAATGTTTTATTTTCCTGTATTGATTTATTCCATTTTGTTCTGCTTCAACTTTTGCATTAAAAGCATTTATTGCAATCTGAATTCAATACTCTTTCTGTAATTTCGTGTAGTTATCCCAATATCCCCCACGCCCATATCTTTAGGTGCTCGAGAAGCTCTCGGTATTCATTTAATTAAGTAAACAATTTTACTTCGAGGTCATTTACTTGTGAATAAAGTGATGTACAATTGAATGTCCGATCTTGACATCGGAATTTCTGGCATCGGAGATGGTACATTCAGGAGGATATACATCTCTCTTTCCCCCTGAATATTCTCCTATAGATTATAATAAGATCCCCTTCGTTTTTAATAAACAGCGGTAAGCAACAAGGTCTCCCCTGTCGTTTTCGCCTATCCCCCTCGCTTCTACCTCAGTTTCGCCGTAGCGCAACTCAAAGTGAACCTTGACGTCGAAGCAAGCTCCTCCCCTTTTTGTGTCACGTGAACTTAGTTTCGTTTTTAGCTGATTTTAAGCTGTAATTTGGCAAAATCCTGAGCAGATTTTTAAAAACCGAGTTGATATTTAGGGGTTTGAAGTAATAAACTATTGAAATTAATCAACAGTTTGCGATTACCCGACCCATGCAGATTCCTCATTAAGGATAAACAACAGTCTACACCCTACTAAAAAAAGGTCATTGCATCGCTTTTCTAATATCCATGCCACTACAAGGTCAACCCATAGAAGAACAAGAAAATACAGCGAGAGCATTAAAGAACGAAAAAAAAAAAAAAAACACACACACACACTGTGGACTTAATCAGGGAAAAAGACACACAAAATGAAAAGATGCCTGTTCTGTTGCCGAAAATGTAGTCGGGGCTAAGGGCAGTATACTGGTAATTGCTCAGCGCTCCGTTAACTCCAGGCCCGCCATTCTGTTTTCTTAGGGGGGAGGGTGTCAAAGGGTACAAAAACAATGTAATTTCATCAGAAAACAACAAAAACCACGCCTACTTGTATGTAAATACATTGATACCTCAACCCTCCCCCCCCCCCCCAAGGGCGGACCTGGTTAAATCTAAATTGGACCCTGGTAGAAACTAGCAGCTGAGGGGAAAAAAAGAAAAAAGAAGAAATTGTATGTACAATTCATCGGAATAGTAAGAGCGAATATTTCTCAAACGAAAAATCTAGGGGGAGGGGAGGGGGTCAAAAGCTGCACCAGCACTTCTGAAAATTTTGACCTGTGCCCCCCCAAAACTTTCTGTCACGCTACTCCTATGTCAGCAAAATAAACGCACTCCGTAAAAGTTACTTTTCTGCTAGTACAGTATCAGTCTAGAGAAAACAACCAATCCTCGTTATTCTTCCCTCTCTTATAGACGCTACACTTTTTGAGTGCAGTGTTCCTGCGTAACTTTGGTTCACAATTTTTCAGTAACACTCATATTTTATCTGTATAATATCTATTCTATCGGGTTAAAGCTGAATAAAAACTACTGAAGCAAAGTAAAATTCTAATAAATGAAAGAGTTATTAAGTTCTCTTAAAGAAGATATTTTCCCCCCATCTAATCAATTTGACGAAACATATGACAGCTTCTATTTACATTTGGAAGATTTTTCTCTCTTTTGTTTTTTGTGCTATTCAGATTTCTTTTACCAAGACGTCTATAATTTTTGTCAGCAAACCCCTCGAGTGCTAATTTCCAGAAAAATAAACTTACTCTGTAAACGTTGTTCTTTTTTTTTTTTTTTGCCAGCACAGTGTCATTCAAGAAAAAACCAACCTATCCTCGCTAATCAACCATCTTTTGCAGAGGTTATACGCTTCGAGTACAGTGTTTCAGTGTAACTTTGGTCCACAATTTTCCTGTAATCCGTATAAACACATCTATTCTATTTACTTAAAGCTGTATAAAAACTGCTAAAGTAAAATAAAATTCTATAATTGAAAGAGACATTTTTTTTTTCACCATCTAATCAATTTTACGTAAATTATGACAACTTACATTTAATTTTGCAAGATTTTTTATTATTATTATTATTTTTTTAGTGCAATTTAGATTTTTACCAAGACGTCCACAATTTTTGTCAGCGTACCTTTCAGAAAAGTAAACGGTCTCTGTAAAAGTTGTTTTTTTGCCAGTGCAGTGTCAGTCCAGAAAAAACCTCTATCATCGCTATTATTAAATCTCTTGTAGAGGTTACACGTTTCGAGTACTGTAAGTTTGGGCGACAATTTTTCAGTAACACTCATATTTGATCAGTATTGACATGGGCTTAAAGCTAAATAAAACCAGTTGAAGTAAAATGAAATCCTAATAATTAAAATAGTTTTTTTGTTCTCCTTTGAGAGATATTTTTCACCATCTAATCAATTTTATGTAAATTATGACAGCTTTACATTTGCAAGATTTTTTTTTTTTCATTTGTATTCAATTTGGTTTTTTTACCAAACGTCAATAATTGTTGTCAAAAACGTATGGTCACCTTTATGGTTTACCTCTAGAAGTGTTTCGATTTATTCGTGTTCTTTTCATATGATATTTATTAGTGTAAATAAATAACCGTAACATATTTTCGCCAACAGTTAGATAAGTGCGCCAAAACAGCAAACCAGTTTAAAACAACTGTCGAAAGGTTAACACAGCCCTGAGGTTAACGTGGGTATTTGTTTTGAGTTTTATAGGTATGCAACGAAGAGCGAAGAGCTTTGCAGCAACCTGTGAATATGTTTCATTTCTTATGCTGGAAGAGACTTTCACTGCATATAATTATGTGATTATTAGCTTGCAAGATGTTTGTTTAGTGCTTCAAACTTGAATTTCTGAGAAAGAAACGTTTCTATTTCTTGTTAATATGCAAAGCTATCTGTGAGTAGCGTGTTTTAATAAGTATGTTTATATATTAAGTCGTTTATATATTAAGTCTGGTGTTGATTATGACAAAATTGTGAATTGTGCTTTTTTCGTTGAAAAATTTTTTAAGCTTTTTTCATATTTTTTTTATCTGCAAGCCTCTAAAAACTTTTATATTGCATGTCATTATTCTTCCTGATTGTAATTTTGTTTTTACTCTAAAGCAGACTCGTCATTTGAAGAATCGGGAAGATTTCTTAATTCTTAAAAAATATTTGAAATAATTATGAGAGTGAAAAATTAAGTTGCATATGCATTTATTCTATTTGCAGTGCTGTTTTTACTTTTCAGACAGCCAGAATGCACTCTTCTGGTTCTAGCCCTGAGCCAGGGCAATGTGTGGACCAAAATAAGTTTTGGTCCACACATAATAAATACTACTTTCCACTTGAATAATAAACACTACTTGTCCCTACAAAGTTAACATAATTGGAAAACATTTCTAAAAAATTAAAATTGACTGTTTTGGAGTTTTTCGCTTAGTCTTGTCGTTCCCTTTACTATTTTGCTGAATTTTCAAGTTTTGAAACTATACTGATTTGCTGATTATGTCACAGATAACCAATGTACCCTGCTTCCCCTACATAACTTAAATTGGACTATCCTATCAATGAAACTCAGCCGGCGGTTGTAAGAGAGGACTAATGGTGGACCTGAAACTAACCAGTAGTCATTTGCTACTTCGCAACTGAACTTAATTTGACCACTAAATAAAATTCTCAACTGGTCACTTTTTAAAATATAAACCTGCCACTATTAATTATTACTTTTTTAATTATTATATGAGCACTAACAAATTGCTTACGATCCTCACTTGACCATAGTTAATGTTCCTCTGATTTTCTTCTTCAATGAATCTACTATATGATGACAAAAGTCTTGTTGTTTCAAATATTTATTTAGAGAGTTTCGTTGTCATGGTTGCAACTCGTTTGTCTTTTACGTTCATTATTCTTTTGTTTCTTTTGCATATTATGGGGGCGGCATTATCTCATGTCAGTTCAAAAGGAGCTACAGAACCTGAAAGATTGAAAACCCATATTGAAGAGGAAAGTTTTAGGTTCATTTTATCCCAGGTCCTGCCATCACCCTATCACTAAACCTATATTTTTCTTTCAGGTATATTTGCAATGTGGTTATGGAGATCGTGCAGAATGTGGAAAAGAAAACTCCGACTTCTTCTACTAATACTGTTGCTTCCTATTATGATTATATTTCTTCTAGTTGTGAGTTTCCAATCCAAACCGACGGACAATAGCTTTGACCGATGGAAAGTATTACACAAGAATAACAAGCAAACAGAATACATTGATAAAAGAGGTGTTCATGTGATTGTAGGCCATTTTATTGGAAATGATTTACCTTGGGACACAACACCTAATCTCACTGATGGTAATGTTCTCATTATTTTCTTTACTTATTGCTTATATGTATTTGTTAATTAACACACCTTAGAGTGTTTTTTGAGTTTCTTCTGATTATTTAATATTAAATTTTATAAATGTTTGCTCTATGCTTCTTGAACTAATGAATCATTTGAGGTATATCAATGTCCTGACTGCTCCAGAGTCCTTATGAAGCTTGAGTTTCCCCTCAGGATCAGGAGGCCCGAAAATAATCAAATGAAAATCTGCTAAAAAATTCTAATGTTTGACTATCCAATTGGTTCATTTAAATTAATTTTCACAGCTTGATTTTCTTTTTTTAACCCTTTTAGCTATTAGTGATTTTTAAGAAAATGTAAGGAAAATATGTAATTATATTTAGCAGTCAATGCAAAATATTAAAAGTCATTTTTAAAAAGATTTTCAAAATACAATCATCAATTATACAATTTTAAGGAGAATTCAAAATGTTACTAAATAATGAAAGCTGCAATTCCTATGTACAAAAATCAAAAGAGGGGGAAATTCTAAGAAAAACTGGTTTATACATTTTAGTGCAAATTTGTGTGAAAGATTTTTTTAATTTCAATCAGTATGAAGTATGGTATAAATAGCAATTCAGCTTGATATTATTAAAATAACTAAGTATTTTATATGTAAGCATCTAATAGACGCATGATACAAAGCAGCAAAGAATGAACTGAGAATATCACCAAATGATGTATTGAGATTCAATGAGTGGCTCGAATCAGTGGAGCAATGAAGGGGCTGCGGTTGTTTCTTGTCAAGAAATTACAAACTATTTTATTTCGAGGAACAAATTTGATCTTTTAATAATATTTCAATACATTAATAGAAATGAGCATAATACTTTTTTTACATGACTTTATTAATTAATCTTTTCTAGCCGAAATCAATGCAATTGGTTATTCTCCACTACCTAGAGCTGGTGCTATGGGAGAAGCGTATGTCCCTTCACCAGCTGAAAGACAAAGAAGCAAAAAACTCTTCCATTTAAATAAATTCAATTTGGTGGCCAGTGATCGAATTCCTATAAATAGAACATTGCCAGATGAAAGAAGACGAGGGTAATTATAAATTATGGCTCTTAATAGTTAAATTCAACTGATGAACGATTAAAAATAGGATACTATCGTCGAATCTCACTAAAACGAACTCTAAGGGACCTTTAAAGTTATGTCATTTTGACCACAATTTGTCTTATCCAAAGAACAATATTACCATGCTAAGCCCAAAAGGTGTGTCTGCAGCTGAGTTCACAATAAGAAATGGCCTTTCAAAGTTTTGCTTCTCTGTGTATTTGATTCACATGCAACTTTTTCAGAATTTTTTTTTTAATATTTTGCATTAACAAATGACCTTAAAAAATTCTACTCAGTTGAAATAAGTGACAAAGAACCACCTGGTGAATACAACTCAATTTTGATAAAAAGTGCAGACACCATTTTTGTGCTTAGCAAGGCAGAATACAAATCATTAGGTGCATGGGCGTCGCTGACTGCTGAACATTGGGGGGGGACTTTGGAAAAATAAAAATACTAGGAAAAATTCATGTTTTTTAAAAATATGCTTAGCCTTTGTAAAGACCAATGAACATTGCAATTTTCAAATAAGGACCACAAGGAGTTAATATTCTGACCCATAGCGGGGACAAAAAATTGGGGAGGGGGGTATGAAATTGCCGACCCCTCATTAATTTCAAACAGAGGGAAAAGAATGGGTCCAACATCTTTGCTAAGAGGGAAGTCATAACTAGATCAGAGAGTTGAGAATGTGTTCCTAATCGTAAGTATATTATTTACACAAAAGTAAGGAGGTACGGTGGTTTCTCTCCCGGATATTTTTTGGAATTTGTGGTCTTAAAAATGCATTTTAAACGATCTTTGGTAATGTTATGGGAGAATAGAATCGAGTGCGCTCATCCGTCCATTTTTCGATATCGAAACGTTAAGAACTCCATTATTAACTCTGATTGTGCTATGGAAAGAGGGGATCTGGGATTTTTTCGAAATTGTATTGCTAAAAACGCAATTTTTGACTATCTTTGCAGATAATACGTAGATTAGAGATTCGAGTTCCCTCTTTTCAGAAAATTATCTCTGAAAAATGCATTCTAAACAATTTTTGGCCATGGTAGTAGTTGAAGAGGTTCAGAGGCGCTTCTCTGGATATTTTTGGATATTGAAATTTAAAAACACAAGTATAGATTATATCTAATTGTTTTAGAGAAAGGGAGGTCCGGAATTCTCCCCTGGAACTGTTTTTGAAAATGTAACTTTAAAAACGTAGTTTTAGACTATCTGCGTAGATGTTAGGAGAGTGGAAATTTAGGGCCACCCTTGAACTTTTTCAAAATTGAAGGGTCATCTTTGATAATTTTAAGAGGACAGACAAATATTCGAAAATCGTTATTTCAGTTGACTTTCAATGATGTTAGGGCAGAAATTTTGAAGAACTCTCCGTCGGAAACAAAAGTTTAAGCCCTTTAGAACGAAATATAGGACGATCTTAAACGTTATTGACAAAAGACAGAGAGGGGAAGGGAGGCGCCTCCTTTTTTAATGAGAGATATGTTTATTCAAGCTGAAGCAGCAAAATAAATAAATAAAAAAAAAATGAGTTATACTCCCACATCTCACATTTTATGCTCACGTTACAGTATTCAAAATTCATGCATTTGATCAATAACAATGCAAAAGCTTAATTTAGTGCTTGAAGAAAAATGAATGTTTTTCATTCTGTTTTATCACGTCATAATTTTTACTTTTGATAAAAACAAATAATTAAAAACGATTAAATATAAGTTTTCAGGGAGAAGACTGTCTAAAAAGTTCTGACTTCTTAATATGCAGTGTAATATGACAGGAAAAAAAATTCCCTTTATAATTATTCATCTAGCATTTTGATCTTCAACAATATGTGAGAGATCTTTCTAATATTTTTTTTATTTAATTAATTTTTATTATTGTTTCTTACCCTCTCTTTCATAAGAGCATTTGTTTCGCTTCAATTGTGCCTATACTAAGAATGATGCTTTCACCTAATTTTGAAAGTTCCATTTTGAAATTTATATTTCTCAGTAAAAAATTAGGTTTGAAAATTTCAATTAAAAATAATTTGTATGAATAGTAACTTGCTTTTTTTAATGATAATTCAGTTCTTTTTACAAATTTTCATGGAAATGCAGCGATAAAATATCTTGTTGGTCCCAACTTTTTAAAAAGAATTTAGTTATCTAAATAATACTCAACCAAACAAGCCTTATTATTTCATCACTTAAAAGATAAAACAGAGTATTTTTCACGTAAACTGTTTCTTAGTTATTTGAAAATATAATTCTAACTTAGAATAAAAATATTTCGTTTATCAACATTGCTAATATTGAATGTTTTCTTTGCAACTCAAATTTCATAAAAATGTATATCAATTAGTAACTGCAAAAATAAGAAAAATTAGTAAGCAAACACGAAAATACAGGTAATTTTCTCTTGTTGTGTATTATTTAGCTTGCTCAAAAATTTAAATTACTTCGATCAAAAAATAAGGATCTTAATACTGATTAGTATATGCTCATCGAAAATATTCCAATCAAATATCTTGTAATGTTCACTGTAAATAAATACGAATAAGCATTTCAGCTAAAAATCAGTTTAGTATAAAACTCTATATAAAGTTTACATATGTTAGGGGAGTATCATTAAAGGGCACACAAGGACGGATACAAGGGAGGGGCGATGGAGGCGATCGCCCCCTTTTTTGAGGACCTCTCCACCGGTAGTTTTTCTCTCGCGATGCTGAAACTCAAAAAAACTTTTTAGACAAGATTTAACTGTTGGGGGAAGAAGGTTTGGGCCTCTCCCCAGAAATATTTCGGAATTCAAGTCCGAAATTTTTGTGATTAATATTTGTGAACCAGTATACATAATAAAAGTAAGTTATAAAGACCAATTGCGCTTCCCTTGAAAATTCCTAGATTCGCCCTTGTGGGCACATTAGTATTTCCTTCTATGCATAAGCAATTTGTGATACTGATGTCTTAAAAATCGCTCCATGCTCACTCTTACCCAGGGCCGCCGATACCAGCGATGGGGGCCGGTACCAATTTTAATGCCGGGCACCCATGCAACCCCCCCCCCCCCAAATTGCATATTTTAATGCTGTCCTTTCAGCACATTTGCAATTGTAAAAAAAAAAGGCAAAAAAAAAATTTTTTTTCTGAAATACTTTTTTTTTTAGTTACGAAAGTGTGCACCTGATTTTATTTTCACGTTATTTGTGCCGCCAGATGATTTTAAAAAGCGATGCAATTTCCTTTGCGCAAGCGTGTTTTTCATTCATTAGTGTTTGTACTAGCAATTGTTTCATATTGAGAATCGGCAATGGAAAGCAAGATTTTTTTTTCAATGAAATTATTGACACTAAAACGGGAAAAACATGTTCATAACCTTACGGGCCCCCCAAAGCTCCGGCCCCCGGTACTAAAGGTCCAGTATCCCCCCCTCCCAAACGGCGGCCCTGCTCTTACCGTTAAAGGTATATGAAGTTAACAAGAAATTTTGTAATACCTTTTTTATGTTATAACAAAAACAATGAAATGAGTAAAACTTACATGATATCTTTCCTCCAAATATGATACTCTTTAGTGCCGTACTACCGATGCGTGCCCATGCACAAAGCTTTTCACGAAGCTTCTCTAGCAGTTCTTCAAAAAAAAAAAAAATTCTTGCTCACACCATATCGCTAAACACGTGGACACATTAGTGCCCCTCTTGAACCCCCTTCCTCTCTGGGGGGTCTACGGATGGTCAGAGGGATTTTTTAGTGCCCATTGTAATGCAGCTGGACAGTGTCTTCTTTCCTCGTTAAGAAGAGTGAAATAAAAGAGGGTGGTCTTATCTGCGACAGAATCAAGAGAAGTATTTGAAATGGGGAAAAGTGCACAAAAAGAAATTTATTTCTTAGATAGCTAGCTGTCACGTTTCCTAATTTTTAAGCCACGTTCTTAAAGGAGCTAATTCTAATATAATTTGTTTTTGCGAAAGAAGATATCCACTCTTTTCTAGTGTTGTATATTCCGCGTTGTAATATATTGAATGAAAATCTTGAGGGGGACTTTTTTTCTGTTTGGTTCAAGAATACAAACCCCAAGGTCTATTTATTATTTCCAATGCCCCGTCGAGTAGGTGGGTGGTCAGAAAAAGGGAAAGTGTCAATTGTTGAATGGAGGGATTGGATCTTCTTATTTCCACATTTTAACGGGTTTTGTTACTAGAAGAAAAATAATTGCTACGTTAAGGATGGCATAAAACGCAAAAAGCCCACAGTAGGAAACTGATTAATTCACAGATGGTTCATCAAGTGCAATATAGAGACGGAAGTTTTTATAATTTTAGTTCGGGCTGAAATTCTAATTTAATTTTGATACACAAATGATATCTAGCTCTGACCTTTTTTTTTCCCTCAAGTGTAAGAATTCCAAAATATTGAGAGGAACTTTTCCTCAGTTCAAAATATTGGGGGGGGACATGTCCCCCTCGTCCCCCCCGCCAACGACGCCCGTGATTAGGTGGGGTTCAGAAATGTAGTTTGAAGGGTTTCAACTAATGAGGTTCGACCTCATAAAATTTGAAACATTTTCACTTCAATGTTACATGTACGGTCGTTGTCAATATTTAAATGATCATTTCAAAAAGTATATTTATCACTATTACTCTGATCAATCTATTATCCAAAAGCTTTTCCAACATATATTTAAATTACTAATATTATCTTTAAAATGATAAGAGAAATAGATCAATGCAAAAGTGCATGCAGCTATCCTTTCTATGAGTAAAAAATAAAATGTGTATTATGACTACTATTGAGAAAATCAGTAAAGCAAAAAATATTCAAGGTGAACTTGTACTATAGCAAGTAAACTATAAGGAAAAGATAATGAATAGAATTAAAAATTGGTAATTAAATTTTACAATTTTGAACTGTAATTTTAGTGTTTACATGTTTTTTATTTAAACATGTAATGTGAAGTGAGAATGTATTTATTTCATTCCAATATCTTGTCTTATTTAATTTACTGTATCAACTCAAAATTATTATTATTTAAATATGTAATATATTTTACCAATGGAGTTTCAAATTAACATAACAACTCATTGATAATGGTATATTTAGTTATTCTCTTATGCATTAGAACATGTAAAAATTGCATTTTGGATTTTTCAGTGATTTTTTTTTTCTTTCTGTGCAGGTGCAAAGAGAAATTTTATGATGTGCATAAACTTCCAACTACAAGTATTATTATAGTGTATCATAATGAAGCTTGGTCAACATTACTTAGAACTGTTCACAGTGTCATTGATAGATCCCCTAATCATCTAATAAATGAAATAATACTTGTTGATGATGCAAGTACCAGAAGTAAGATTTTCCCCCCTCTATCTTGAAATATTAAATAGTTCAAACACACTGACACAATAGAACCCTGATTTATAATGTCTCCCGTATTTGGTGCCAAATTTGTGTAATGCCATTAGTATTATTTCTTCCCGTATGTTACATTCTGTGTTCACATTTCTGTTTTTAACTTTTCTATCCTAATAATGCCAAAATGCCATCTTGTATTTTATGCTTTTTTTCTATAAAAAATTCTACATTATATTTCGTTTCAAACTCAAAGCATGATTTGGACCATATCTCTTAACTTCTTTTCGTTTAGCCAGGCCCATCATTTTGAGGAGTCAGATTCCAGATTTTGAGGGGGAGCGAGCTGGAGCTCTTGCTGCAGGTAGCAACTTCTGAGGGGACAAATTATTATTATTTTTAGCAGTTTTAAGTGATCAAGTTGCAAGGAAAGATTTTGCTGGGAAAAGTTAGGCAAACAGTAATAACGATGACTCCAAACAGGGGCGGACTGGCTCCCCCATGAGGGCGCTAACCCAAACCTCCAAAGGGCGCACTTCAAAATAGCACCGCCCCCCCCCCCCCCCCCACACACACACACTTTCTCCGGGAATTATCCGCAAGGGTCTCGATTTTTTTTTACAGCAAAATTAAATTTGGTACAATATATGTTACAGAAGAGTGATTTTGTCGAATAAATTGTTTCACCTGGGCGTTATCGCAACTACTATTCCTTTATAGATTGTATGTGTTTCAGAACTTACAAGACAAATGTGTAATCCTGTTCCTATCTTCATTGTAACACTTTTTATACACAATACGATTAATTTTAAGCAAAACACCATTTTTATCTTCTTATCACTTATTTTTAGCCTTTTTTCGTTATCCGCGGTAGCCGTGCCACCCAATTGCGCGGATAATTGGGAGTATACCGTAGTTAAATTATAAGTTAAACCTGCATAATAAATGGGTGTGAAAATTTGGGTGTGGGTGTGTATGCTTCTTATCCACAGTTTGCGCCGGATCTTTACCAAATTTCGTAACAAAGTCCTTTGCTGCTCAGAAATTCACATTGAAGATTTTCGGAACATCGGAACTCAAAAAAATCCAAAGAGATCTAAGTTTAAATTTTGAGTCATACTGCCAGTTTCGTAGGATTATATTGTGGAACTAGCGGTACCCGCACGGCTTTGCCCGTGGTATAAAATTAAAAGTTCATTTGTAAAATAATTGATATAGCAGAAAAAATGCTCTATTTTAGTTTTATTCAACTATAATTCCTTCAAAGTGATATAAAGATCTGATATGGACCCCACACTACTTAATTTTACGTGTAAATTTCTTAGTAGATGCCTTAAGTGCTAAAATAGTGCTTGGAGTGAGCAAGATAACAATTCAAACATTTGTATCCCTAGTTTGCTACGAAACAATGCAAAAAAATGTTTTACAATGATTTATCTCCTAAATATGATCGATTTTAACATCATTCAGTGGATTTTTCACAAAATATCGCCAACAGCGCCAAATTGAACCTAAATCAAAAAAAAAAAAAATTTTTTTTCGCCAATTGGCGTCAAATACTTGGCGATCAAAAGCTTGGCGATATATCGCCAAGTGGTCGCGCCAATTCATATCACTTTTGTTAACCAATTCATATCACCTTGCATTGAAAACACTGATTTACCCGACAAATGGGGTAAAACACCCCCTTGGAACATTCGAATGCAACCCCAAGGGAGATGGACAAAAATAAGCCAAAAGAGAAAATAAGAACAATTTTGTTGATAACAGGAACCAACAGAAATCTTACCAAAGTTTAAGAGAAGAAGAAAGTTTTCTTTCCTAGCTTAAAAAACAAAACAATACATTTTCCGAAATGAAACACTTTAAAAAAACGATGCAATATCGCAATTGATACGATATTTCGTTAATCTGTGCTTTAGGTACCCTTTTCTCGCTAAATGAACGATAGGCGCGCCAAGCGTGGTAACCCTAGCTATTTGGCGTAGTTGACTTTTTGAAAACGCGCCAAGCAGGGTCCCAAAGCATCTTCACCGCTTCACCGGGAAAAAGACAGGGTTGCCAGAGAATTGGAACAAAAAAAAACTACGCCTCCTCTAAAAAAAATATTACAAAATACTACTGTTTCCAAACGTTGCCAAAATCAATGTTGCTGAAATGCGAAATCTATGAAAATGAAAAAAAAAAAAGAATCCGCCAAATCTTTTAATTAAGTCATTAGTGTATTGGAAACAGGGTTGCCAGAAACATACTACGCTCCTTATTTGGGCCGAAAAAATACTACCGTAGAATCAAAAATACTACGTCTGGCCGTAGCCTACGAAGATAGACGCTGGCAACCCTGGAAAAAGAAAGAAACAAAAATAAGTATGAACACGTAACCATAGTAACAACATGAAAAATTGATTTCCGTTGATAAAATAATTCATTTTATCTCTCTTTTCAAACAAATTTTATTCTAAAGTTCAACCATTTTAGAATCGTTTGGCTTGCTTTACTGAAGGTAAGCCTTGAATTTCGGGATTCTAAAAACAATTGTTACAGCTCTCCTGATGATCGTAGTAACTTCGAAAAAACTTCATTTTGTGCAGAAAATTTCAAGCTTTCGAATGACATAAGACTTGAAAATGTGTGTGAAATATTTCTTCCCTATTTTATCGAATTTCCGCTAAGAATTCGAATAGAAAAAGAACGAAATGGAATTTTCGAAAAATCGCTTCGAGGTGCAAAACTACATGCTACAAACTAATTTTGTGCCAAGTGGCATGAAAATCGACCGAACGGTTTTGGCGCTACGCGCGTAACAGACAGACAGACAGAAAGAAAGAAAGAAAGAAAGAAGGACAGACAGAACCACCTTCAGCTTTATTATTAGTAGAGAATAACAACAATAAGTTTCTGTCAGATCTTTGCCAAATTTGTCACAAAGATTTTTCAATACTCAGAAATTTCACATGGAGGGGGAGATAGGTGTGTTTAACAAAATCTGATAAGGTCTGAATTTAAATTTTGAAATAGCTATTCCTTCACTTTGGCGTGAAATTGTACACAATTTTTTCTATTATTTGAGCCTGATTAGTGAACATGCGTCTCTTGGCAAAACTTTTAATTTCACGATAGACCGTGCAATGACTGAGAAAACAGCTAAGTAATATACAATGGCGATGTTTATTCCTCTCATTTCTCAATTAAAGTTATATTTTTTACGAGCGTGTTACATTCTGAAATGTTTTGTGAAAATTTTTTACTTACTCTCATGCAGGGTCTACAATAAAGCGTAAATAATAAGAAAAGCAAAATCTAGATAAAATCCTCTTTATTAAATTGCTAAAAAGATAAAATCCTTTAAAATAATACACCAATAAATAAAACTTTCAGTTCACAGCAATACATCTCGCTCTATTTTAAACGCGTTTATTTTCATTGAAAAATTAAAGTTACTTCTTTAGCTACAATTTCTTTGTTCTCTGGTGCTTAACAAACAGGGGTCCCGTTGACGCGCTATAGCGCGTAAAATAAGCGGATTTCAGGAAATGGACTCAATATTTGAAACTTAACGCGTCCTGCGGGACTCGCTAAAATTCGTCCCGTGGACGGATTTATCAGTTAAAAAAGGGTAAAATTAAGGTGGTGCGGATTAGCTAGATGCTTTTTTTCCCCAACGCGACCTATGACGACTTAGTTGTCCTGTCCGTAATGTTGTTTATTTTATAGTCTGAGTTTGTTATGTTGTTTATTTTACGTAGCCTAAATTTCCTTTTTTGCGATAAAGGCTTCGTAAAATAAACAACATTACATATTCAGGTTATGTAAAATAAATAACATTCCAGACAAGGAAGGTGCCTTCGTCATTTGCACGCGCCTGTCTTAATTCACCCATTGTCAAAAAGTAATTAGCGTACTATAATAAATATTTCAAAAATAAATCTTTACATTTTACAATGATTTTGACTATCGACTAAAAATTATTACTTCACATTCATTTAATTGCTAAGTTTTTCCTTTTTCTTTCTTTTCTTTTTTTTTTTTTTTGCAGAGTGCGGGACCCACTATTTTCAAAATGGACCCACTTTTTCAAAAATGGTGGGTCCTCGGGACCCAGCTTTGTGAGCACCCGACGGGAGCCCTGACAAAAATTGCATTACTTATTTGTGATTTCTGTCTCAAATGCTTTTAAAAATTCTAGATTCTGTATTCTTAAACAAATTAAGAATCTGACCTAACTGTTATGAGTTTAACCATCCAAAACCATTGCTAGTACTTTCCAAACTTGTCTCTCATTAGTTAGATAAGTCGTGTAAATTCGGAAGTTTGAAAAACAAAAATTCGTAATTTGTGAGCCCTCCTCATTGTGTTAAAACCGATCTTGTAATACAATAAAAGATAGTTATAATGCACACCATGGAACACGTATATAGATTTAAATAAAATACAATTTTAACCATATTATTCACAAATAAATGGGCTTCATAACAGAGCTTCATCCTGCACTAAATGGTTACATATTAGCTGTTGTGCTTAAAATACAAATTGTTTTTTTCAATTTATTGTTCACCTTCGAAAAGTTGTGGGATTTATAAAGAATTATGGTGTGCGTATATATTGATTAAGCTGTTTAAGGGTATTATCTGCTGTATTTTTACTTACTGCTGTTTTGATGATCCGCTTACCATTAAAAAT